>APFE030678743.1:0-22328 GCA_000404065.3 Pinus taeda
GAAACAATTATATGCAAAAAGATCCAAATGTTCTTTGGAGTCTAGGAGGTGGAATATTTGGGTCATATTGTATCTCATGAAGGAGTTAAGGTAGACCCTAGCAAAATTAAAGCCATTAAGGAATGGAAAATCCCCACATCCATAAAGCATCTGTGTGGATTTCTTGGGTTGACAGGTATTATCGCAAGTTTGTTAAGAATTATGGGAGAATAGCAACACCTCTAACAACATTATTGAAGAAAGATGCATTTCATGGACTCCGGAAGCAACAAAGGCCTTTGAACATCTTAAAGAGGCAATGTGCCAAGCACCGGTCTTAGCTACACCGGACTTCACAAAAACCTTTATTGTGGAATGCGATGCTTCAGGAAATGGAATTGGTGCTGCTCTAATGCAAGATGAAAGACCCATTGCTTTTGAAAGTCGTCCAATCAAGGGAAATTTTTTACACAAAGCTATTTATGAGAAGGAAATGTTGGCAATACTCCATGCACTTAAGAAATGGCGACCCTACCTAATTGGAAGAAACTTCAAGGTAAAAACAGATCATGATAGCCTTAAATACTTTTTAGAACAAATATTATCCTCTGAAGAGCAACAAAAGTGGGTCACAAAGATGTTGGGTTATGACTTTGAAATCAGCTACAAAAAAGGGAAGCAAAATGTGGTGGCAGATGCACTCTCAAGAAAGGATGAGGATGTGGAAGCATTGTTGTGCGCCATTTCTATTATCCAACCAGATTGGATAAACGAAGCAGGGAGGAATGGAAGAATGATGAAGAAGTTTGGGCACTTATTCGAAAGTTACAACAAGATTCCAGTACGTATGATACATTTAGCTGGCAAAATGATTCGTTATGGTACAAAGATCGCTTATACCTCTGTAAGAATTCCCAGCTAAAACAAAAGATTCTTATGGAATTGCACACTTCTCCCTTAGGAGGGCACTCAGGATTTTTAAAAACTTACCACAGGTTAAGAAGGAATTTTTTTGGGATGGCCTTAAATCAGATATTCAAAAGTTTGTGGCGGAATGTTTGGTTTGCCAACAAAAACAAAATAAAGTTGAAACAATTAAGACACAGGGTCTATTACAACCTTTATCCATTCCAAGCCAACGTTGGGAGGAGGGTTCAATGGATTTTATCACAGGTTTACCCAAGTCTGAGGGAAAGAGTGTCATCATGGTGGTAGTTGACAGACTTACCAAGTATGCACACTTTTGTGCATGATCACATCCATTTAAATCTAGTACAGTTTCTACTGCATTTATGGAAACAATTCAAAAGCTACATGGAAACCCAAAGATTATTGTAAGTGACAGAGATCCCATTTTTCACTGGAAATTTTTGGACAGAATTATTTTCTTGTCTTGGTACTCAGTTAGCTCATAGCTCATCTTATCATCCTCAATCTGATGGGAAAACTGAGATAGTAAACAAATGTTTGGAAGGTTATCTTCGTTGCTTTGTATCTGATAAACAGACACAATGGGTCAAATGGTTGCCTCTGGCTGAATGGTGGTATAACACTTCCTTCCATACAGCAACAAAAATGACCCCATTTATGGCACTTTATGGGTATAAACCACCATCCATCACATCATATTTAAGAGAAAATTCTAAGGTTCAGGCAGTGGAACATCACATCGAACATCAACAACAAGTCCTCCAACTCTTAAAGGATAACCTCGTGTTGCACATAATAGAATGAAACAACAGGCAGATCAACGTCGCAGCGAAAGAAGTTTTGATGTAGGTGATTGGGTATTCTTAAGGCTACAACCTATAAGCAAATGTCCCTCAAGCAAGCTAAGAAGGATAATAAATTATCACCAAAGTATTATGGTCCGTACAAGGTGTTGCAAAAGATTGGTACTATGGCATACAAATTGGAGCTTTCTGCAGCTTCTCGATTGCACCCAGTTTTCCATGTTTCATGTTTAAAGAAGGTTATAGGCGACAAGCTCCCAGTTCAAACAATATTGCCAGAACTTGACGAGGAAGGAAAAATTATATTGGAACCGGAAGCAGTAACAGAAACAAGAACTCGACAGCTACGAAATCAATCAATTTCGGAGTATCTTATCAAGTGGAATAACTTATCTGCAGAAGATTCCACATGGGAGGATGAGACTTTTATACAGAAGTATCCAGAACTACTCAAGCGTTGAGGACAACACTTTTTTTGAAGGAGAGGGGCATGTTGGGTCCCTATAATACTAGTGATTACCCCATTACTATGGTAGTTGTACCCCTTATTAATATTGTTGTGCCCCTATTGCCCCCATATTGTTATTACTGTGCCCCATAGAATCCCTCTATTGTTATTTTTGTGGCTTTATATTATTATTTATAGGTCGGCTGGTTTATATTGTGACTCCTTAGACTCCTATATATAGAAAGGAGGTTTTTTCATTTGAATCATCCAAGAATTGTTCATTTATGTAATGTAAATGAGGTTGCCCCCTCGAAGAGGCTGAATTCTAAGGCGTTGATCTATCTTTTCTATCTTTTCTTGAGCTGGTTTCATAACATAAACCATATGCAACTTGGTTGATCTTTTTATTGATCTGATAAGGTCCATAAAAATTTGGTTGCAATTTATTTTTTCCTTTTTGTTTTAAGGACAATTTTTTGTATGGTTGGAGCTTGACAAACACCCATTCTCTGACTTCAAATTCTCTTTTGGTTTTGTTTTGGTCAGCTTGTTGTTTCATACGATTCCTCGCATTATTAAAGTTTTCTTTTAGTATTTGGATGATTTTTTGGGTTTCTTCTAGTTGATTTTTAACAACAGGTAGATTTATATGGACAATATCTAGATCCTTCCATTTTAGGGGCTCATATCCATACAAATCTTGAATGGCGTCATTTTTGCTGACGTATGATAAGTAGAATTATACCACCACTCAGCGAGATGCAACTATTGAGCCCACTTATTTTGTTTTTCTGTAGCGTAGCAACATAGGTAGGCCTCCAAACATTTATTGGCAACCTCTGTTTGTCCATCTGTTTGAGGGAGACAAGTGGAACTCATATTTAGGTAGGTTCCTATGTGGTTGAATAACTCCTTCCAGAAATTACCCTTGAATTTGGTATCTCTATCACTCACAATGATTTTCGAAAAACCATGTAATTTATATATATTTTTGAAAAATATTTCAACGATTTGTTTAGCTGAGTATGATTTCTTTATTGCCATAAAGTGAGCATATCTGGTGAGTCTATTGACCACTACAAAAATCTTGTCCTTGCCTTCATATACGGGTAATCACTCAATAAAGTCCATCGGAATTTCTTCCCATTTCTGATTCGAAATGTTTAAAGGGTGAAGTAATCCAGGTGTCATAATATTTTCACTTTTATTCCTTTGACATGTGTCACACTCTACTACATACTTCTGAATATCACGACTCATCCCTTTCCAAAAGAATGATTGATGTGAATTGTAGTAAGTCTTAAAGAATCCTACATGTCCAACTGACAATGAATCAGTTGACACCTTGAGTATCTTAAATTTAAACTTGGAATTTTCATTTAGATAAATTCGTCCCTTGTACCATAGAATATCATTCTTCCATTCAAATTTTGAGTTGTTGGGAAGGTTATTGGTTATCACCTTTATTTTTGGATCCTTGTCATACTCACTTTGAATCTCATTAAGCCATTTAGGAACAACAACTGAGGTTGCAAGTAGTGTTGGTTCTTCCTCTTTCCTGGCTAGGGCATATGCTACTACATTGTCTTTTCCTCTTTTATGTAGTATTTCCATGTCAAAGGCAACAATTTTTTCAATCCATTTTTGTTGTTCTTTGGAAAGTGTTTTTTGTTGAAGGAGGTACTAGATACTGTTATGGTCTGTTCGAATGGAGAATTACTTCCCAAAATATATTGCTTGCACTTAGCAAATGCGTGTATAATAGCGAAAATTTCTTTGTTGTATGTGGACTTGAGACATTCTCTTTTATTGAGCTTTATGCTTTCAAAAGCTATTAGATGCCCTTCTTGCATTAACATTGCACCTATACCGAATCTGGAAGCATCACACTCGATGATAAATGGTTTAGCAAAATATGTAGTTGCCAACACTGGGGCATTAGACATAACTTCCTTTAATTCTTCAAAACACCTTTCTGCTTCCTCATCCCATAGAAATGAATTCTTCTTTAAAAGGTTTGTTAGAGGTGCAGTTTTTTTTTTTTTCCACTGGAAAAATCCGTAATTTTCATTAAGAGAAGAAAATTACATATTGTAAATGCGGTAGCATATGCTAAATCTTTTCATACCAAGATCCACAACACAGGGTGATCTGTCATTGTATACCAATATAATGATGATAGCCTATTTTACTGTCTGGCTTGTTCGCCTGTACAAGACCACGCAGGGTCAAATTCTCTATATATATGTTTTCGTAGATAGTCAAAAATTTTCAGATTTTATGCATTTATTTCTCTGAAATTCGGGACTGTTGTCCCTATTGGGCTCTCCGGTCTATATATGGCCTGTGGAAGAAACGGTACTCCTCAGACCCTTGTTGTTCCAATATTATCCATTCTCCTCTGGGAAGTGCCAGAGCCTCCTTGGATAATTGATCAGCGCAGTTGTTATGTTCCCTGTATATGTGAAGGCAAGAGATGTGATTGAATGCTGCCTTGAAAGTTTGTATTTCATACATTATATTGCTGAGAGTATATATGTGACAAGTTGTAATAAGGTTGAACCAATTTACAACAGTCTTCGAATCCCCATATATATTAATATTTTGACACTGTTGTTCCAGGGAAAAGTGTAATAAATTGCGAAGAGCCATTATTTCCGCAAAGTTGTTAGAGCCCACACTAAGCCCCATCTGTACTTTGAATCTATGATTTTCGTTTATATGAAGTACGAATCCTCCCCCACAGCCAATTTGGTTTGCTGCCCCATCGAAGAAGGCCCAGGGGGTAGTGAAATCAATAGTAGGAGGAGGCAGGATGCTCCTCACCCTGGTGGGAGTGGGATCAGGAAGTTCCGTGAAGGAGGAGATAATACTGGCTTCAGTACGCGGCCAGCACACCATCAGATTCTCTAATATATGTCGGTTTTGAACTTTCCATAAATGCCAAGCCACAATTAAGGGGAGGTTCAATAATTTTGAGCCTAGATGTCTTTGATTCCAATCGACCTAGGAACTTTGAATATCAACCCCGTTCCAAGTTCCAGTGAAGCCGATAGGAGCTGAGATGTTATGCCAGAGAGCTTGTGAAACCGGGCAATGAAGGAAGACGTGTGCAGTTGTTTCTTCTGCCGCCTTGCACAGGATACACCAAGAAGGCCCATATATCGCTCGATGGGAGAGATGTTCACCTGTGGGAACGATGTCTTTTAGAACGCACCAAAAGAAGAGATTTGTGCGAGGGGGAGCTTTTAATTGCCATAAATCTTTCCACCAGTTGCAGAGCGAATCAGGTTTTTTGTGCATTATGAGTGTGTTGTAACCTTGCTTTGGTGCGTAGATCCCATTATCAGCCATACACCATACTAATTTGTCTGACCCCTATTTAATCCTTATATGAGATTCAGTTAATGCTGATATGAAATTGTCCCATTCCATATGCCATTGTGGAGGAAGATCGAGGTGTCGGGCCGTCTTCCAAGCCTGTGAAAATATATCTGTGTGTTGTTGATCAGCAATGTCAGCAAATACCTTGATTTCTCGGGCATTTAGGAGTCTGATAAGTTCTCTGCTGAGTATGTGTCTCCCACCACTGCCAATCCACGGGTCGAGCCCTATCCTGCCTAAACTTCCATCATTTATTCTCCAGACCAAGTTGTCACGGATGAGTGGGAGAGAATGTATAAGTGCCTTCCAAATTGACGAGCATCCCTTCGATTGCCAGGATGGTAATCTGATCCAATCCAATAACCTCTGGGGCCATATACATTTATGGTATGATACATGAGCCCATAGATTCTGACTTGTCATAAGGGTCCAACCCATTTTGGCAGAAAGTGCTTGAGCGAAGACGGGGAGGTCCTTGAGCCCCCATCCTCCCCATTTCTTTGGTAGGGTAATCTTCTGCCAGCTGATCCAGGCGAATAACCTTTTCTCCTGGTTACCATTCCAGAGGTATCTGTTACAGAGCTGTTTTAACCGCCCCAGAATATTCCGCGGAATCCATGCAAGAGCCATCCAGAAGACCGGAGTGGCTTCTAAGACCGATTTAATGAGCACTAGCCTGCTGGCCCTTGATAGATATCTGAAACTCCATACATTTAGTCACTTCTCCAACTTTGTTACCAGCCAAACCCAATCAACGATTCTTTGACTGATGGGTTTTAGCCAATAGCCCAAGTATTTGAGGCCCCTATCCAAGGGGTGAATGCTGTAGGGAAAAGCCTACTGGGCAAAAATAGATTCTTGTACAGAAGTATGCGAGCAAGTGATAGTGGATTTGGATTGATTAGCGAGCATACCTGTGGTAGAAGAGAAGAGCAGAAGGATCTTTGAAACGGATCTGGTATCGCGAATGCTGCCATCCATGAGAATGAGAACATCGTCCACGAAGAGCAGGTGAGTGAGTGAGAAAAATTCTGAGATCCTGAGGCCCCGGATGTCACCTATCCTTTTTGCAGAGTCAATGAGACGACTAAGACCTTCCATGATGAGCAGAAAGAGCAGGGGGGACAGAGGGCATCCTTGACGTAGTCCCCTTTCAGAGTGAAAAAAGGGGGAGGCCGAGCCATTTATAAGAATGATGAATGATGGGGAAGTAATGCAGGCCATAATCTAGGATATGTAAGAGTGAGGAAAACCTAGATGGATGAGAATCATTTTGATGTACAACCAATTGGCTTGGTCAAAATCTTTGGAAAGGTCAATCTTGAGTAGGATACTCTTGAGATGGTTAGACCAAATGGAGCGAATGGCTTCTTATGCCAATCCAATGGCTTCACGAATCTGTCTGGCTTCGAGGAAGGCAAATTGTTAGGGGGTGATATGTCTGGAAAGGATTGGTTTGAGCCGGCTGGCAATGGTCTTTGAAATGATCTTGTAAAGGCAGTTGCACAATGAGATAGGCCTGTAATCATCAAAGGAAGAAGGGGAGTCCAATTTCGGAATGAGAGCTAAAAAGGTCGAGTTGATAGTGTGGTAGATAGATCCAGAAGTTCTGCTCTCTTCCACGACCTTTAGAAGATCCTGCCCCAGAATATCATAAAAGGCTAAATAAAATTCTATGGTCCATCCGTCCGGACCAGGGCTCTTATCTTTTTTGAACCATTTTAGTATACCTTCCAGCTCCTCGGTAGTAACCGGAGCATTAAGAAGCTCCACATCCTCCTCCTCAACAAATCTCGGAAAATGACTCGCCACTTGAATGATATCTGGTAGATTGGCTTCAGGTGGGCATCTGTGTAGCTCACGGAAGTGGGATATGCCCAGGCAAGCAAGCTTGTTGAAAGAGTCTGCCATATCTCCAGCTGGAGTAGGAAAATCCAAATGGTATTGGATACCTTTCTGCCTTTGGCATAACTATGGAAGAACTTTGAATTGTCGTCTCCTGCTTGTATCCAAATAGCCCTACTTCTCAATCGCAAATATTCTTCGCGCTCTTTAAGAATGCTGGCCTTTTGGTTTTCCAATTCTATCAAACGACTCTTGTCCACTGCAGAGATAAATCCCAGTCCCCGTTCATCCGTTAAAGTGCTCAGCTCTGATTCAATGATGATAAGATGAGAGGTGTCTCGGGCTTGCTTATCCTTTGCCCATTTAATTGAGAGGTGCTTAATCTCGGCAAGATTCCTACAGAACCCTTTTGCAAATGATTCTGTGCCATTAATGGGATGATTTACCAAATATTCAGATATCATCTTGACATATGTTGGGTCCTTCAGCCAAGTATGATTGAATTTGAATGGGGATTTTGGCTTCTTGAAGGGACCCTAAATTTCCAGATAGATAGGTGAGTGATCTGAAATGCCCCCCGTGCCCACCCATTGCTTGTAATGATGCAGCCTCTGAAGAAGTGTGTCCTTCATAATAAATTTGTCCAGTTTGCGGGCTAGTGCAGCATCTCCCACTCTCCTATTTCACCAGGTAGGAAGAAGTTTTTGCATGGGGACATCCACAAAATTTGTCTGTTCTAATAGGCTTGTCATATAATCTGATATTTGATCTATTTGCGCCGTCGATCCCCAAGATTCCCTGAATCCCAAAGAAAAATTGAGATCCCCACCAATAATAGTCTTCTCATCATTCAAAAGATTGAGATGGAGGAGCCTTTGCCAGAATTGTTCTCTCTAATTACAAGGGGCGTAAACATTCACTATCCTTAAGTTCATTCCCAGATCGGCGGTGAAAATATCCATCCCCAGGTAGCCTGCCCCCCCCCAAGAGGCCTCCACCTTAATGGTGCGCGGGTTAACTCCTATGGCCAGACCACCAGAGCGCCCAACAGCGTTGAGGTCAATATAGATCCATCCAGGAGTAATAGAATGCATAGAGCAGATGATATGATCAGCTGAGCAGAGAGTTTCTTGGAGCATAATGATGTCGATAGGATCGGTCTCGATGAGACGCTTCATGGCTAGTTTCTTGGAGGAGCTAGTCAGTCCTCTGCAGTTGTATGATAAACACTTCATGGTGGAACACCTCGTGGGGCATGTCCTGCTCTAAGGACCCCTACAATGGTGGACTGTCGGCCAGAGACAACCTCCGCCCCTGCAATCTTAATAGCCTTAGAAAGATGAGATTTCCTTCCTCTGGTAGGCTGGGAACCGGCCTCTGGTAAAGAAAGGGAGAGGATGGCGGACGTAAGGAAGGGCCAATGGAGCCCAAGGGAGGAGGGGATGGCATAACACAATGAACCATGGAAGTCTGATACAAGGGACCAGATACAAAAAACGACATGATCAATATTAGAGATAGAAGGGTGTAGAGGAGAAACCGAGACAGATCCGGCTTCTGCTGCTGAGGGAGCCCTAGATCCGATTTCTACTGCTGTAGGAGCCCTAGTCATTGTCGGTGAAAGCCTTGCTCCCGGATCGCCTGCAGGTGAGGAAGCCGCAGGAGGCTGGTCCACAGCATTGGGTCGGGGGGAAGCCAGAGAGGCAGCCCTGGGAGGTGGCGACGAGATCTTCGGGGAGTCTTCAGATTTTCTGATGAGAGGGCATTCCTTGTAGAGGTGGCCAACCATGTGGCACCGATTGCAGCGGAATGGTACCCTTTCATAATCTAGGATCTGTACTCTGTTGTATCGCCCCCACTGTAGGGTGATCTTTTCCTCGAGCCCTTCACAGGTGTCTAAGTGAACCAAGATGCGCGCGAGGGTCCTGCTCCTAGATTCCACGAAAGAGCAGTCATGATCCAAGTAGGTACCAAGAGAATTACCTATTCTTTTGAAAGCTTCATCACTCCAGAATTGCAATGGAAGACCGGCAACCGCACCCATATCGGTCCGGTTCCGATTTGTTCATGAACAAGGTCGAATAGGGGGCTCCACCTTTTGAGAAGAACTAGGGCTGATTCAATGTGCCAGTATCTGGCCAAGACCAGGTTTGTATAGCTTTCCTTCGAGAACTGTAAGGAGAACCATCCTTTGGGCAGGACATGGACATCCGGAAGTTCAAGAAGTAAATCCCCCCAGATCTCTTTTACCCAATGAGATAACTTTTTTGCCAAATATGCCCTGCCTCTGATGTGCCCTACCAGCACTGTAGATTCCATGATAGCAAGATCGCTAATCGTCGAAGCTTCTCCAAGCCTAATCGAAATATCCTTTGAGGTAACCTTGATACACTTTGATTTCTTCTTGCTGGAGCGAGGGGCCATTGGGTTGTCCACTAGGGGGTTGGTAACGCCATCCAACGGGGAGAGTTTAGAGGGATTTACATTTTCGGTAGAAGTCTTGAAACCTCCAGAAGAGCAGGGACCAACGGATGAAGTATTTGCAGTAGCCGATGTCGGTGGAATGGCCGAAGGGGGAGAGAGAGTCGGGGGAAGGTGAATAGCATCCGGAGAGAGAGAAGGGGCTTCAAAGATAGGGGGATCTATAGAGATCGACCCAGTATTAGGCGGAACAATACTATGCCGAGGAAATAAACCCACAGGAGGACGCAAGGAATCCAATCCGGCAGCGAGGGGAGGTGTGAACGACGAAGGGCTGGATGAGAAGCGAGGGTTATCGAATATGGTTCGATCTGAGAAGGGCTCTTCCGAATAGTCAACCATCTCCAGCTCCACGTTGTCAGCCATCCTGTCACCAGTTCGATATCTGAGAGCGACAGGTGTAGACTCTTACGGTGAAGGATTGAACAGAAGCCTAATCAGAGGTCGTGTCAGAGCCGCAGGAGCCGAAGAAACCCTAGCCCAACCCTTCACGAGCGCGCGTCATCCCGATTCGTTAGAGGTGCAGTTATATGCGCATAGATTTTAATAAACCTTCGGTAATACCCAGTCAAACCTAAAAACCCTCTTAGCTTGGATACATTAACAGGTTTGGTCCATTCCTTTATAGATTTGATTTTGTTAGGGTCCACTTTTATGCCTTTATGGGATATAATGTGTCCTAGGTATTCTACTTCTTCCTTTTTGAAGGTGCATTTGGATTTTTTTGCTTAGAACTAATGCTCTTTTAGTAGTGTAAGAACTTTATCTAGATGTTATAAGTGCTCCTTCCAAGTTTTACTGTAAATTAAAATATTGTCAAAGAATACTAATACAAACTTCCTAAGATGTGGATGAAATAATTCATTCATAGTGGCTTGGAACATTGTTGGTGTATTGGTTAACCGAAACAGCATTACTTTAAATTCATAGTGACCTTCGTGTGCTGTCGTTTTTGGTATGTATTCCAACCTGATTCTAATTTGATAATAGCCTGACCTTAAGTCCAATTTTGAGAAGTATTTTGCGCCATGTAGCTCATCCAACATTTCGTCAATAAAGGGGATTCAGAACTTGTTTTTAATTGTTATTTTGTTTAATCCTCTATAATCAATGCATAGCCTAAATGAACCATCCTTCTTCCTTACCAATACCACTGGAGCAACATACCAACTTTTACTTTTCGAGATGATCTCACACTTTAAAAGGTCTTGGATTAATCTCTCAATTTCCGTCTTTTGGTGATGTGGATATCGGTACGGCTTGATGTTGATGGGGTCTGACCCTGCTTTGACTTCTATTGTATGATCAATTTCCCTGTTAGGAGGCATTTCCATAGGCAAGTCTTGAAATACCTTTCCATGCTTCTGAATTAGATCGTGTACTTCTGGTGACTCTTAACTGATCATATTTGCAGATAACATTTCTAATTGGTGACATTGTACTACATAAGCGGGTGCTCCTTTTCAAATCATCTTCATCATCCGAGATGATGATACAATTTGATTATCTGGTGCTTGTAATCCGTGTAATTTTTACCACTAACCTCCCCATTTAAATCTTATGAATTGTACTTGATGGTTGGCAGCATAAGTGCCTAGAGTTCGTAGCCATTGGATACCTAAGACCACATCTACTCCACCTAATGGTACAGTGAAGAACGTAGATTCTAAATTAAAGTCTTGAACCTGCAATTTGACCTTATGGAATTTCCCTACCTTTTCAATCTTCTTACTGGCTACCATCACCTTCATGTTTGGTAAGGGAAATGAAAAAATGTTGAGTCTCTTTTCCATGATTGCATCTAAAAAATTGTATGTGCTACCCGAGTCGATGAGAACCACTACGTTTTTCTTCTTTATATGTCCTTTCAACTTTAAAGTCTGAGGTTGTGATATACGTGTCATAGCTGATAGTGACACTTGTGGAATACTTCCATCATCTAATTTTGGTGAGAATTCTGGGGCATCTTCTATTTCTTCTATGTTAGAATCCTCACTATTTGAATCATTAGTTGCTTTACAATTATATAGGTTCTTTGATTCTTTTTCTTTAGCACACCTATGTTTGGGGTCTCACTTCTCACCATAGCGTTTGCATTTGCCTTCTTTTATCCTTTGTATTTCCACATTAGATTTTTCACCTTCACGATGATGTGGTGGAACATATCTTGTATTACTTGAATCCATGGACTGGGGCATTCTTCGTCTTGAATATACTTTTTCCGGTTTTGACCACAGTATCTGTTCAAATTTATTTTCAATTGTTTTTTCTTTTCATCTTGCTACTTCTATTGATGTAATTTCATGAAGCTCAAGTTCTACTTATAAATGAGTATTAAGTTCGGAGATGTATGATTGAATTAGATGAGACTCTGATAACCGAGATACTCGTGTTACTAAGGTCTCCCATTCTCGAGTGTACTCATCAACACTTCCTTTTTGTCGTAATTTCATGAGTGTTGAAAAGAACTCTTCTTCCCTTACACCTTGGAATCTTTTAAAGAATGCATCTTTAAATTTTCTCCAACTGATGGTGAATGTCGTCTTCTTCCACCACATATACCAATTATATGCTTCTTCCATTTTCATGGATATGTGCCTAAGCTTTTCTTCATCATTGTTGATGTCATAAATCTCAAAGTATTCCTCTGCTTTATTCAACCATGCAACACCGCATTTTTCATTCCCATCAAATTTAGGCATCTCGACTTTTGCCTTTCACTGATATGTTGCTAATGGTTGAGAGAAAAAGGGTGTTGATTGGTAAATGTATCCCAGAGTTTCTTATTTGAAAAAGTCGTGTTACTATTTCCTTGGTGAGGCGTCACTGACTCTTTTGGAGATTCAACTTTTTCTTGAGAATTTGCTGATTTTGTTGAATCTGATGAATTGTGCTCTTGATTTCCTCCATCATCCTAGAGTAGTTGTTCGGGTGTAATATTCAGCTTTCCACACAAGGTATTCAACAATGCTAAGGTCAGATTATGATTCATTTCAGATTGGATCTGGTTCTACCCTAGCTGTAGTTATATTCGATTTGTCGTATCCCGAAGCTTCTTGATATTGTTAGAATGCCTGATAAACTTACTCTCGAAATCGACTAATTTTTTATTGAAATCATTGGAGTGGCGAGTAATCCTATTCTCTAAATCAATCAATTTTTTACTGAAATCGGCCATTGACATTGACGACATTGAACGAGTTTGTGGGGGTGTATATTTGTTTGCCAGCTTAATTTTTTTTTAAATAATTAAATTAATTTAATAATATGACATCTATTTTTTTTTAATATAATATAGTTATATTTTATAACTATATATAATTATTAAAATCAATATCGAAATTAAAATATATGTTATCAATCCAACTGATTTTAAATGGGGTGTGCCTTTTTGTTTGGATAGAGATTTATGACACGAGCAAATCAGTTGTCGGGATAGTCCAACTGTGTCAGACTTGGTCAGATGGTCGCAACAGAGTTAGTTTGGCAATGGAATGGAGCATGCAAAGGCAAAGGCGAAGGCGGCTATGAGCAAACTGGTTAACGGGGACAATGAGACGTATGATTTGGAAGGCACGTTATGTGGGCACGATAATGGTGGCAACAAAACATTGTAAAGCAGTAGTAGAACGATGTAAGATGGCGACAGCAGAAGCGTGTAAGGTGACTGAGGGAACTCGGGCGGGACTAAGGATTGGGGACGCAGGCAGCAGGTGGGGCTGAAACGTGGTGTTTGGAAAGAAGGGGAGCATGAAAGGGACTCAAGGACTTAGGCTGTAGGTGGCACATGTGGTGAGGGATCACAAGGAAGCTCCGATACCAGATGAAGTATAAAGACTCAGTAATAAACAAAAATACATATATATTTTATTAATAATTGAAGGATGATTACATTTTTGTGAGAGGCCCTGGCTATATACCACCTTAGGTGCCTCTTGGTGAACGGGAATGATCTTTGATCATGCCCTTTTTTCTAATAAGCTACAACTAACTAATTTTCTACATAACAGAGTGGAAAAACTTTAGCATACGGACTCTTATAAGGTTATTCTTGCACTATTAGAAAGGTATCTGTGTAGAATAGTAAAAAAAGGTGTTGCGCTAAAGTAGCAAATTTTTACCCCCAAGAAGCATCATTTGATGCCTCAAAATTCTCCCAGAAGGTTTCAGACCCCATTTTTCTAAACCAAGTCCCACTGGTAAAAGGGTCATGTAAGTTTATTCCTCCACTTTTCCACTCTTAAAGCATCAAGATAGATGAAAAACAATATAATGATCCAATCCAGATCACTTCATCTCTCATGGAAAACCTCAATTCAATCATTCAGGTGTTCTTCTTTAATCTCTCTTTCACAAGTTCGATTTTCATTATTTTTCACAATGTAATAATTGTTCTTTAAGTGATTGATATTCTAAGGAATCATGAGGTGCTTCACTATGTCGTTGGTATTTTACAAAAGACGAAATGTCGATACTTTTTTTGGGAGGGATGCTACAATACTTTCAATTAACATTTTCCATATTTTTCCTTATAATTAGGATCCTAATACTTGAGAAACGCCCTTAATATTGATTTCTCGCCAAAGTTTCCATACTAATCTACCACTTTTCCATTAAAAATTTGTAAAAATGTCATCATCATCATAATATCTTCATATGTCAAACTTAGCAATATCTTTTATGAAACATAAAGTATGAAGCTTATTCGAACTACATATGTGCTTTTAGTATATTTTATGAGTAAAATGCTAAAAAATGGAACCAAAAAAATAAAAATAAGAAGAAAAAAAAAATAGAACACAAAACTTAATGTGAATTAAGAAGAAAACACACATACATCCTTTTAAAATAAAAATGGCAAATTAATAACTAAAATTATTTTAATAAAAATTAAACAATTATTAAAAATTTATTATAAAAAATACAAAATTAATTTCTTTTTAACACATACACACATATACTTGGAACTATGGGGTCAATGTTGTATGTGCATTATGTGGACCTAAGGAACCCCGATGTAATTGTGTTGGTTGAAGCTTGCAATCGATCTTCATAGTGGAAATGATCCTAGTCCTCAAATGGTGTTTCTATGTATGTGGTTGTGGGGACTCATTATGCCACCTTCAATGTTATTCTAGTCAAACCCTTGTCCATAATCTTCAGGCTTGGGGAGGTGGGCTTAGGCGATGTGGTGAATAGTGCGGCTGGGGGATATTTCTTAACCAACACTGATGGTTCATCCTATGTGGACTTCAATGGGGCCTTAGACCTCATAAGGGAATTTTGGAGTGACAAATGTGTGAGCATAAAGTTTTCCTGCAAAGTGTTTGTCGAAATGTCTAATCATGATTTTCACTAGGACTTTCAGAAAGCCTCTAAAGTGTTTGACATAATTTTCCAAAGAGGAAAGTTTATTAGGTTTGTCATGATTGTCTCGTGTTGTTTTCCTTCCAATAAAAATCCAATAGCTCCATATTGGATACTTGACACAGACTGCCAAGGATCTACAGTATCATTCTTTGGTCCACCTCAGGTTGGCATTCACGGGACTCTTGAGCTCATGTGATCTCTAGGGATGATTAGACGTGTCAGTGGGAAGGAATTCAACAATTTGTTTGTGAAAATGCTTGAATGATATTTTCTCTTGGGGTATGGAATACCTTACAAAGTGTTTGGTGAAACCCTCTAGGATCAAGACTTGTGTTGCATGTCTATTGTAATGGAACCAAAGAATTCAGATCCAAATTTAATCTTGGTAAAACAAGGATTTGGGTATTTTTCTTCCCAAAAATTCCTAATCTTTGTCAATTCCTTGTCCGAGGAGTCTCTATGCATCATGGTTAAATAAATGGATTTTGTACTCATGCTTGTTGTCAGCATTCAGAAGTTGATAGGAATCCCTATGGAGGAAATGAGGGTCCTTTATGAGGGGAGTAATCTCAAAATGGTTGATGACCTCATAAAATAGGATGTAAATAAGGATGCTTCCATCTCTCTCATTACACATATGAATGGTGATTCCAGGGGAAAGCGGCCCTTAACCTTTAAGGTTGCTTCCATATCTCTCATTTAAGGATTCCCTTAGCCTTTGTTCCAGCTCTCAACCACCAAAAGAGCTCTCAGTCTAAGCTTTTATGGTGGAGCAACCTAAGGACACACAAAAGCTTTCCATGAGTGAGATTCTTTCAAAGTTTAAGGTGCCATATTATAAATGATGAGCCATTATATGTTGATTTAATGGATTTTGGCCCTTGACATTTTCCCTTCAGAATTGGATTCATCAAAACTAATCCCGGAATGTTGATTTTCTATTTTGCTTGAAAGGATACTTTGTTGTTGTCTTCAAAAAAAAGAAGACCGATAGAGGGTTTTCGACCAGGGAAATTAGTTTTGGGGCCAAGTTGGTCATTCGTTTAGCCATGGTTCTCATATTTTAATATGATTACTATGAAATCTCTGTCCTCTCCAATATGGGTAAGACTTCCAAATGTACCCCTTAATTGGATCTGGCTAGAGATACTAGAAGATATTGGAGATTCAATAGGTCACTTCATTAAAATAGACATTTAAAGATTGGAAAAAGGGTTCATCTCATTTGTCCATATTTGTGTCAAGGTGAAACTCAGAGAACGATTACTGGATAAAATTATCCTCATGGTGGGGGCAAGGAATATCTCCAACCATTAGATTATGAAAACATTGCTCTCAGGTATAGAATTCGTCAACATCTCGTGCACCTTTAGAATTCTTGTCCTTCTTCCAAAGGGGGGTCTGGCACCCAAGAGATGAAGAAAAATAGTCATGGATGGTGGGATCCAAAATTTAATCATTGGCTCTAAGAACTATGATGGTCAAAATAAGTACAAATCTCAGTAGAAAAAGTCATCTCTTGAACACTCAACTTCTCTAGCCTAGGATCAACCCCAAGTGGCACTACCTCATCCCTCAATAGAGAGGAACCTATTGGAAAGGGTCAATGAAAGGAAATTTGTGATGATTGTGCCAACAATCAACAGGAAAAAGTACACCCATGTGTCTAATCACTCAGATAGTGAAAAAGAAGTAATGATTAGGCTAGATCTTATAGCTAGGGAACTTTCTCAAAATAATGAGGATATGACTCCATTCACAGTTGGGACTGAGAATTTTGTAGAATGGGTTGATGTAAGTAGGAAAAAGGGTAAAAAAGAAAAACCCATGAGTCAGTATAGTGTATAACACCAAAAATGTAAATATTATATGTTGATATTATGATATCCTTATGTAAAACATTTTTTTGGGAATCAATAAAATTGAATTTATAAAACACACACACACACACACACCACACATAATTTAAAAATTAAAGAATTAAAATAAATTAATTAATTAATTAAATTAAATTAAAAAATAAATAAATTAGATAAATTAAAAAATTAAAATGGTGGGCAATGAAGAAAGTGATTATATGCATCAACATAAGGTGATCCCTAGCATCACTCTTCCTCCCCTCCCCTCCATCACTTCTACCTCCCCACTTTCCACTTGAAGCAATCAGAGGAGAACAATTTAGCTAGGTCTTGGGACACGTAGACAAGGGAGGCATGATGGGAAACATGGAAGGGGGAGGAGAGGGGAAGGTCTCTAGGATAATGCTTAGCATAACCCTCTTTCACATGTATCATTTGTTTTCCTTGGTAACGATTCTTTGTGAAACTCCTAGGTGCTTTCCCTTTTATTAATATGGTACCTAATGTGAAGCACACAACATTGACTTAGTGCATTGAAACCCATGAAAATAAAATTGGAGACCTACATGATATATCAGATCACTAGCAATAACTTGTCAGTGTAGCATCAACCAATTAAGCTAAACTTTAAAACTAAAAGATTGTTTGTGTGTGAATGCAAATGTTATTTTAAATTTAAAAACAAATTAAAAGATAATTCTATTCTTTTATAGCTTTTGTTTAATTTTTCTTATATTTTGGTAAGGTTTGTTTGAAATTATGTTTAATTTGTTTGAATTTCACTTTTATAAAACATTTTTAACCAGTTAATTATTTGGTATTTTTTTTGATAGGTTTTAAATGTTTTTATTTTATATTGGTTAGTAATAGTGGTTTTGTTTATTTTTGTAGTGCTTTTTTTTCATTGCATAGTTTTAAATTCAAAATAATTTAAAATGGATTTATAGAAAGTTTATTTTATAGTTTGTTTCATTTAGAGAAAATGGTGTTAAGGAGATTACTTATAAGTGTCTTTGAATTAAGAGTTGTGATACTAATCACTAAAATTAGAATTTGTGCTTCCAAGGTTGTTATTCAACAAAAGAATAATACTTATGTTTAGGGCCCATTAGTGTAGGTTCAAAAAAATACGAGGGATGTTAGAGATTGGAAATCCATTAGTGAAAACAAAACATTACTTACTATTTTGCAACATTTGTTTAATAGATATAAAATTAATATGTTGCTTATTAAAAAACATAAATCGCATATTCATAGAAAATGATACACTATAATGCACTTTTATTAAAATAACTGTATTTATTAAAATTCTTCTAAATGAAATGCGAGAAGTGGATTTGAAAAAAAATATTTTAATGTAACATTTAGAAAATATATCAATGAAGCTTTAACCACCATTTAAATATTAGTTGGGAAGGATCACTTTGGACAATTTGTAAACATCAAAGATACAATGAAAGTGTAAAATGATGTCCAAGAAGAAAGTAAATATCATGTGTGTTAATTTTTCAAGGTGTTCTATGTTGTTATAATCACTTAAAAAATTTCATCAAATTTCATTCACCCCAGTAGCAGTTAAGAAAATATAGATAGAACAGTAAACAGTGATGCACAATAGAAGAAATTGCAAGCACAATGAGACTGAGATTTTGGTCAAAGACCAAGGAAAAAACCCACAAGGGGGAAACCCATAATCAATTATTCTTCTTCTATTGGTTAATCAATATTCAATATGAGATACATAGTCCAAATAGTACATTTTGACTCTCCAAATCACCAATCCAAAACTAGTGAATAATAAGAGAAAAACTAAAATTTGGTTAAAGATACCAATCTGCAATTTTTAGCCTATGGAGGTTTGGTCAACCTCGTGCAACTCTCAGTTAACTGTTGCAGTCAATGTACCAGAAATGAAGACAGAACTTCATTTAAACAAAGTCAAAGTCAATCTACAATTTTGACCTCCTTGATCCAGATCTTGGGGGGTGGCCCCCAAGATCTGAAAAATTGAAATGGATCTTAGGGGGGCGCCCCCAAGATTTGAAAGATTGAAATGCCAGAAGAAAAAGAAGGGAATGCCCAATAAACAAAACCACAAAGAAATTTTTTACTAAAACAAAGAATGACTGTAAAAGCTACATTGTGGCATACAAACTCCTTTTACAAAATGTGACTTGTTACGTAGTATTTTTCAGTTACAATACCACAGATCAATTCTATGGGTGAATGAATACCATGGATGGATGTCACAATACCATGGGAAAATACCATGGGTGAATGAAGACCATGGGTGGATGTCACTTACAATACCATGGGTGGATGCCACTTACAATACCATGGGTAAATTCCATGGGTGGATGAATAATATGGGTTGATGCCATTTTCTATTCAGATCACTCCTTCAACATTCAAAAATTTGGTCAAAGCAGTCCTATAATTCTCTTCAAAGATGTTATTCAACCCTACGGTCAAACCCTAGTCAAAGAGTGCAGTCAACCTCAAAAAATCTGCCCATAATAGAGTCAAAGATTGAGTCAACCATACTCAAAAATTTGGCTTCCAAAATAGTGTGGTCAAATAGAATAAGAAGAGATTGGTCAACATAAACCAATGTTAGTCAAAACATAACAAAAAAAGTCAATTTGGTCAAATAGAACTCTCTCTCTCCTCCTTCACACATGTGGATCTCCTTCTGTGAATTTTAGATGATTCGATGTGTGATGATGATGTCCAAATGCCCTCCAATGTGTTTAAGGTGTTAGACCCACCAACATGTAAGGAGATCTCCCTGGTAAGAGGTCCTAATTAGACCTCAGACTGTTTGGTGTAGGAGTCCTAGCAGTCGGTCGTACGGTAATGCCTTGACCGCGATTTCGCATAGAGGCAAGTAAGATGTCCATGTTGGTAGCAAGGGTGTGAAAGTTGTGGTAAGTTAAGGAAGGTGCATGAGAGGTTCTAACACTGAGGGTGAAGTGAGTGCACCCCTTGGAAGCCTATAATAGTACGCGGCTTGGAAGGGAACACACGAGCAAAGATGCATCACAAGTTGGAAAGAAAGTTAGTGATAAATCCAAAGTGATGGTTAAACCAACATCACATTTTAGAAAGATTCATACATACTTATACAGAATAGCCCATACATGCATGTGTAAGAAAACAAATACATATATCATTTAGAGTAAACCAGATAGCATAGAATACAATACAACATATGCATGAAATGTGTTGGAATTGTTATATTAAGAAGTGTAAGTTCCTATCATACAATATGTTATCACAAAATCAGTACTGATGGCTGCTAATCAGTTAGACTCTATGTAACTATTTCAGACCAGACTCTTGGCTAAGGATTAGCCTCCCTAACCTGAGAGGGCTCTCTCAAAATAAACTACTGAATTTATCTTTAAAAACACTAAGAGGCTAACTCTTGTAATGAGAACTTAAATAAACAATGAGGGTTGAAATACAAACATAAGATTCTTCATTGGGCTCATGAGTCAAACACATTTCAGTAAACTATCAACTAACCATTCATGAAAGTCAAGCATGTAATGTCTAAACAATCAAAACATTTCTCAAATGAACATCAACTCATAATATACACAAGAAAATCTGAGCCACAGTAAATTCAGAGTGATTGTATATCTATAGAGCTGTAAAATATAAAGGATAAGACAAAACCACATACATCTTGAGCATTTGAACAAAGTATGAATCTTGAGAAGAAAAAGTAGTCTTTCTATTTCTGTAAAAAGTCTTTTACATAAGCCTAATATAAACTCTGTTTTTTCATAAACATCCAACCCTCATTACATCAGAGTTTCATCTATATATAGAAAAACATTCTTAACTACTTTGAGCCTCCTCCTCCAGCATGAGGGGAGCTCGATGACTATCATTAACTACCCCTATCTATTTTTAACAGACTCATTAAATCCACTAAATGTGGAGCTGTAATTACAAAGAGTCCTAATCAAATTTAAATTCTAATTCTATGCTCCTCGTAACATGATTCTTTTCTTGATCTTTGACATCTGTCTCCATTAGTTCTGGCCGTGATATCTGAGATAAGGATGCAAGGAACAAGGTTAGCATTGGACGCTGAATGTGCTGCTGGTTCATTGATCATAAGAACAAACCCCTGTTTTTCTGGTCCTTGTTTCCCACCATCCTTCAAAAGTTAAGCAATATGTTCTCAGCTCTTTAATACCCCAAAATTGACGAGCATCACCATATTCCCAGATATGCTGGAAGCCTTGTTTATTGAACAGGTGTACAAGCCCAAATCCTCGTATGCATCTTCAACCAAACCCTAACCACCGGTAATAAAGTACCTTTATTAAAGCTATAGCTTAAGACAAAATATTTCACCTTTATGGAGAATGCACACTTGTCATTATCTGAATGGCTCTGCTAGCCTTATGTGGTATCCTTGATGTTCCTTAGGCATTTTCTTCAAAAATTTACTGACCTCATCATTAAACTGTTTATTTTCTTCAAAAAACAGCACCTACAACAGTTTCGTAGCGCGCTACGAAACTGTTGTTTTTGCTAAAACATAGTGTATTTGCCTTGAATTGCTTGAACTTATGACTTCCTCAAACCTCTTCTACAAGTGTTAAGGACGTAGATGACTTCAAAATGATGGAGTTTAAACAAAATTGATCAAAACTTAGAAAGGCTCCTTACTCATAATCGGAAATTTCATTTAGCAGCTAATTTATTTAGCTGTGCCTTTAATTTTGCAACCTCCTTTTCCATGGCTGCAATTTCAGCTACGGCCCTCTCCATCTCAGTCATTTCTATTTCAGTTGCCTTCCATTGGTCCTTTGTAGATGTAGTAGTTCCTTCTTGAGAAATGGTGATTTTTTTATTTGGACCTTTTTTCGTGATTTCTTTTGCTTCTTCTGTTCTGGATTGCTTCTCCATTTCTCTTGCTTGTTTTCTTGTAAAAGGTTTTTTCTTTATTTTCTCAGCCTCCTCTGTTTTGGGTAGTTGTTCAATTACCTCTGTTCTGGGTATCTTTACAGCTACCCCTTCTTCATGCACTTTCTCAGCCTCTTTAATTTGTTTCCTTGTAACTGGCCTTCGTGGTTTGAACACAAACTCTTTACCAGGTTCATCAAACCTTAACCTCTTCGAAGCCTTTGATTTTTTAGTGCTCTCTGGTGATGATTGAGTTAAGTCAATGTGCATTGGCTCGATATGCACTGATTGAGCCTGTTCAAA
>APFE030678744.1:0-16406 GCA_000404065.3 Pinus taeda
TGAAACGACACTTTTTCTTTCATCACTTTCAGCCATATGGAACTCTTCAACCTGCTGATCTATAAAGTTGTTCACCGGGCTGTCATCCTTTTCAAAAGAGGAAGAAGTTTCACTAACACTTTCTTGACCATGTGTGCACTGCAAATCCACTTTAGCTTGAGCTAGAACATAACCGTGCAAGAGTTGATCCATTTCGTCTTCAGACAAAGGAGATAAGACCTTTTGTTTCCTTTTGCTCAAACAGTGATTGTCTTCATTAATTTCAAGTGAAGGTGCATACAAATATTCCTCATACTACTGATCCATTTCATGTAATTCATGTTGACTGTCAAGATGCAAAATTCCTTCATTTTCCACCATACAAAGATCTTGATTCTACTGCAAAGTTTCCTGAGCATCTTGATGGGACCCTTCTAGTTTCTCTTCATGTTGCTGAAATGGATTCTAATACAAGGCTTCCATGATCTCATCATCCATAAAATTATCATCCTCATAGTATTTTTCAAGGCTTTCAATAAAAGTAGAAGCATGTTTGCAACAGTCATGAACTAGATTTAATGATGGATAAGAGTCTTTATATCTTTCAATGAACAGGGCATGAAAATCCTTTAGACAGTAAATACAAGAAACGGGAAAATTTTCATACCAAGATTGGGCTTCACCTTCCAGCGTGGCCAGGAATATCTTCATCAGGCAATCTTCAGAAAAATCAACTTTCAACTTGCGAATATGCATGTGAAATCTAACTAGATGTAAAGCAGCGTCCTTCTTACTATCATCTTTAAACGTAGGCAGATTTCTTGACCAATCTACCTTCAGAATTTTATTTGGAAAGCCTGGAATGTGATCTCGGCTCATGGGAGCGTATCTTCTTGCAATCTACTCCATTTTAAGAAATCTCAAAGCTATTGATCCCTCTGTAGTGGAGTCACCATGAAGCATTGGTTGCTGGACTCTTCAGTGAAAGGAGTCACCAAGTGAATGATTTCAGCCGTCTTCTTATGTCTGGTCATTGTTAACCATCAACCATCAGATCTGAGCTTGATAGATGTACTGGGACAAAACAATCTTCAAGCAAACCATTTTTTCCCCAGTGGAGTCGCCACTATGTTAGCACCTAAATCCACCTTACGCTGAAAGAAGGCAAAATTCAGGGTAACAACAAACCAAGCTCAGTCTGGTAGCTAGCCCTACCAGAACAGGAGAGGGCTCTCTCTGAGTCACACTCAGTGAATAGATAAACGAAAAGGCCTGACATGACTTACAGCGGAATATTTGCCTTAGGCTAGTAAGTGAATATGGATACAAGAAGTGATTTTTATGAATCACTGTGTTTTCTGGGATGGTTTGGGACCAATGGACCTCAATGAAAAAAGAACTTAATACGAAGGCACGGATTACTTCGTGAGGCAAGATAGGTGGAAAACCTAGCAATTTAGTTTAAGACAGTGTGGAATGGATAGATTGATTAAGAGGGTGAAAAGGGCATGGACAACATGAATCCTTTTCACTAGAAGAATGAACACTGAGCATGAAATTTTCCTACAGGTAGAGTAATAAAATATAATTCTACCTTATCCAACTTAGAAACTTTCACTGAAATGACTATGAAATGAACTATGAAACATAACAAGGTACATATGAAACATAAGAGACACATATGCTACACTCACAACCACATGAATCTCATGAAACAGAGCCGCTGCCTTTCATTAATTCTCTGTAAAAAATATACAATGCAGAAACAGAGTTTCTTTCCCATAGTCTCCCAGAAGTTACAAGCCAACCAACCCTTTGCAAATGGTTTTCATACAATATATAGAATGTGCCATGAAATGATAGAATGCCCAAGGGTTGGGGAGTTACTTGAATCATTACAAAATGAAGGTGGAGAGCCAAACATCAGCTACAAGTGCAGCGCCATAAACATGACAAATGGCTTGGGTGACCCTTTGCCTTCTTTTGACACTTGGATAGATTCCCATCTGGAGTGAAAATTCTTTAAAATCTGCCTTTGGTGCTGAAAAAATGAAGTGTAGATGAGGGGTCCCACTTATGAAAAGTCGGGAAGCGAAATTTCGCGAAACAGAGGCATTTTGGACCTTTTTTCCTATATGCGTCGCGCCCTTTTCTGTATGTGTCACGCCACTTTGACACCCATTTCGAGGCACTTGTAGGAGTCCCAAATGTACCCAAGTGTGCTTGTTGGAAAGCCTGTCCTGTCTACTTTCCAACCCAAGTGGAATTTTTGAATTTGGAGCTCATTTGCCCCTCCAAATCTTAATTCTCCCAAGACTGCTTCCTTTGTGTCAAAATAGGGGCAGTGAGGCCATTTTTTGTGTGTTTTTGACCTCCTGGAGACTCAAATCATGCCCAAGTTTCTTTCCCGAGTTCCAGTAGTCGTGGTTTTGCATGTTGAATCCAAAAATGCAAACCATTTCTCATTTGGAGCTCCCTATCCTACGCGTCGCGCCGGTAGCGCGGCGCGTATAGAGAAAAAACCTGTGTTTGTGCCAAAAAATTCCCATGTGACCAAAATTGTCCCAAATTTCTTGAAATTTGGGCTGGAGGTTCTCTAAGAGGCACTATGTTGGGCCACAGCAGCTTCCACCAATATTCGAAGCCGAGCTTGCTCTTTTTCCTCTTTTGTTGCTCTGCTCAGTTTGGCCTTCAAGCTCCCTATTTGGGCCTTTGCGCTCATGTTTAGTGCCCTGTAATGACAAGCCATCCTCCTCAATATGGTTTTGTCCCTATTGGCATTCTCCAATAGTCTCTCTAGGTGTAGATTGACTCGCTCTAACCAAGACTCACGGTCGTTGTTGATCTCTTGCTCCAAGGTAGTGAGCTCGATCCTCCTCTGCTGGGCAGCTTGTCGATTCTCATGGATGCTTTCCAGCTCCATGATTGCCTGCTGGTCCTCAAGCTGCTTGTTCCTCTACTCCAGATACTTGATGATCCATCTGGCCCTCTCAACATTGAGCATGAAGTCTTGGATCTCCATGTCCTGCTCCCGAATGGTCATCCTAAGTTTGGCATTTTCTGCCTCTACCTCATCATCCTGAATGAGGATGACATCAGTCTCCTGCACCCCTGATGGTCCCTCATCATGCATGGGATTCTTGCCCTTGTCTAGTACCTATGTCACTAATGCCGGAAGCGAGGCCCCTTCCACCCTGGGTGGAGATAACACTCGCTTTGCTACTTCAAACAAGTGCCTACTGCCTCTCTGATATGTAACGAAAACTGGCATGGTAGTGGTCTCATGGTGCTCATGCTGATGAGAAGGACCACCCAACTCCTGCTCTGGCTCTGATAGTACCTGTGATGTGCCGAAGAAATCACGGGAGATGAGGTCCTCCCAAGCAATGCCCTGCAATCCCAACTGATGATCTACCAAAATCCGGATAAGAGCAAAGTGAAACACACTGTTAAGCTGCTGCTGGGGGGTCTTATACAACATGAAGGTGTTCATCCTCTCTATGTTCTTGCATATGAAAAATGGGAGGTTCATTGTCCTCACCCTGGTGAAGTGCATGAGAAAGTGGATGTGATAGGCATATAGTCGAGAGAACCTCCCCTCACAGCTGAAGTATTTCATGATCAATCTCATGAGTGGAGCATACTCATCTTTCAAGTATCTGAAGGGAAAGACTCTTGTGAGCTCATTCAAGAATCTGGCCTTGATGTAAGGCTCACAATTCTTCCTATCCACCTTCTTCTTCTTATGTCACTGTTCTCCAACATTTGGTAGACCTGTTGCCACTGATATAGCTTCGGGTGTCAATGTGAAAGTGACCCCGACCAAGATAGACTAACCTCCATGTAGATGAAGCACAAATAAATGGGCCAACTCATGATGAACTCTAACATTTGCCAACCTTTGAAAAAATTCAAAACATGATAGGTGCTAGAAGCATGACATGGCAAGAGGGCATACTTGTAACTCGGTGAGGGTAGTGGGTTCATCCCTGACATGTTTGCCACTCTTGTGGTGTCTCCTGGGAGCCTGCTCTTCTAAGGATGAGTCACTCTGTGTCTCCATCTCATACTCAAATGAATGCTGTGATGTCATGGCTGCAATGTAGACTGTGATTGGGCTGCCCTTTTGATGATGGTGTGAGGCTGGGTGCCTTTGTAATAATTGTTACCAAGGGGAACAATGAAACAGGGAGTATTAGGAAGGGAGTGATGAAATGGGGATAGGGGTTATAGGGAGAAATTTTTTAGGGATATGGGAGGAGTTTGGGTATTTTGATGGGGTAGGGTTTGGGTTTTTGTGTTGACCAAATAGTGGAGGGATAGGGGAGAGGGTTTGGTAGTAATTTAGGGAAGGGAATTTATGAAAAATGAGAGAGGGAGGATGGGAAAAACAATAGGTGAGGGGAAAAAAAGGTGAGTGGAGTGAAACCTTGGCACTAACAAGACATTTTAACAACCCTAGCCATCACTTTCTTGGTGATTTCATATGGTTAACTTCATGCATTTTGGTGAGATTCAAACATCTCAATAAACACCCCATCATTGACAAAATTTGATGAGCAAGTGATTTTAAAGAGCCTACCTCTCAATTTGATAGGCTTCACCAAAATTTGGGAGTGTTTGGGCACTTGTCTTGGCCCTTGTCTGTATGCACTGCACGCAAAGCATAGTGCAACATGCCCTGGGTATGCACCGCGCCCTTATAGAAATTGCACTACGGGCAGACTGCGTGTGCGCTGCGCCCTCTATGTGCGCCTGGCTCCTGGGTATATGTGCCGCGCCCTCTAAAACCGCCTCTAACTCACTCAAACACTCACCAATACACACTCACACCTTTACAACGCTTCTCCAAGGCTTGTAATAGCACAATGCCTTTGGTTTTGATAAAAAATTGTATATATAGCCTTGGAAGAGATGGGTTTAATTTTTGCCTCTTCAAAACCCCATTTTTCTAATGTGATGTTTTGCACTTTTTTCACTAACTTTAAAACACACTGATTTTCACTTTCCGTTTGAAATTTTAGCTGAAATGATGAAAATTTTGGCACTCTTTGCAGGGATTGCACGACAGGACATTTGGCCACGGAAACCATGACTACATCTAAAAAAACCAACTGGTGACATTTTTGAAAATTTTGTCATAAATGACATTGTTTGACTTTTCTTCAAAACAGAGTTTTGAAAAAGAGTCGAAGTCTATCTACATGATGATGAAGCTCTCTGAACCATAACTGTGTAAGGGCCTCGCTCTGGCATGCATGGCTTTACTGGACATGTTGAAAGACCAAATTGATGAATTCCTAGACTTAGAACTCGAAATGGCCTTTGTCCTTTAAAGGACCAGACCTTGACTGTCATGGACTTTGATGATTATTGACAAAAGACCTGAGCCAATAGGAGCCAGACATGAGGGGGAATGACTATCAGGACCTTCTCCGTTAGATTATGGCATGACCCTAGTGGAATGCAATTGGGAGAATGGAGCGGGACACCTAAACATGAAATCCATACAGAGTTTTGATCTCTGACGAAGGACTGACCAGACCGACTCTAACATTAGCTCCAATGGGGGATGGTAGCTCCTTGGCGGTGCCAAGAATAGCAGATCTCTGGAAGAGCCAGACAGTGCCTTCATCCATTGAGCTATGGAGTCATAATTTCGATAAATAATATAGGACTCTGACTCATTTATGAAACTGAAAGGACCGAAAAACTGACTCAATCTTAACATTGAAATAACTTAAAGGCTAGCTTGAACAACTCTAATGAAACTAAAAAAAAAAAATAAAAAAATGGTATTTACAATGATAGTGGAAGCAACATTGATAACTTAGAAATGGTACCACTTGAGCAGCCGACCATTCATCAGCCCTCCTCAACAATCTTCTCCGTTTATTTCCTTCAGAAGAAAGGCATTCTGCCCCCGATATGTTGCAATCTTGAAAGGATTTTTCCAGAGGTTCTCGAACTTACCTTGCTTTCCTTTCTCCTCATTCCTTGCATCCCACTTCAGCACCACATCATCCACCTAAAATTTATCCACCTTTGCCTTTCTGTCATAAATTTTCTTGATTTTCTCCTGCAATTTGGATGTGTTCTTGAAAACTTCTTCTTTGGTCTGCTTCAAGTGGACCATTTGATTCAGCCTTCTCTGCATGGGATCTTCTTCACTATCGACCTCCTGAAGAAGTTTGATAACTGGGGCAGTGAGAGAGGAAGGAAATACTGTGTCAACTCCATAAACAAGCTCAAACGGTGACGTACCTATGGATTTCTTCTGGCTGACCCAATCTGCCCAAAGTGCATTTACCAACCTCTTATGCCAACTCTTCTTGTTTATTTCTAGCAGCTCCTTGATTATGTTGACCAATGATTTGTTTGAAGATTCTGCCAATCCATTGCCTTGTGGATGATAGGCAGTTGAGTGACCCAAAATGATGTGACACTAATGACAAAACTCTACCATCCTTTTTGATTTGAAAGCTGTTGCATTATCAGTGATTAGCTTATTCAGACAACCAAAGTGAGACAAGATGTTACTTTCAAGGAATGAAATGATTACCACATATGTAGCTTGTCTGGTGGGAATTGCCTCAATCGATTTTGTGAAGTAATCTATGGCTGTAAGGATCCATTTATGCTGTCCAGAAGAAGCGGGATGAATTTTTCCAATGAAATCCAACCCCCATTGCTGAAAAGGGGCACTCACCTCTATGGGCTTGAGTGGTAGAGGCTGTAACTTCTGCTTTCCTTCAAAAATCTGACACTTATGATAGCGGTTGACCATCTTATATACATCAACAAACAATGTCGGCCAATAGTACCCTGCTCTCAAAATTTTGTTTGCTATTGACTTCCAAAAAAGGTGACCACCACAGTCTCCTTGGTGGCAGTCCTCCATGACTTTCTTTGCTTCCTTTTCCACCAGACAATTTAACAAAACACCACCACGGTCTTTCCAATACAATGCTGAATTAAGAATGCAAAACTTGGCAGCCTTCAACTTAAGTGTTCTCGCTTTGTTTATAGTTATGTTAGGTGGTGGTGACAAATTTTTGAGAACATATATGATATCTGAATACCATGGACAAAGAGCAAACATTTCAGATACTTGAATTGGTGATTCTTCATCATTCTCATCGGACATAGCAGCGATTAGATTTATGTCCAAGGCATGCAAGTTTGATTCAGCCATTAGCTTCGCCAATCCCTGTCCTTTCACCAGTTTTGTGGGCTTTATTTCCATGTCATATTCCAGCAAGGTTGCAATCCACTTGCCTCTTCTTCCTTCTGGATTGATCTGCAGTAAAACATCTTTTACAACAGCGTTAGGAACATAGGCCAGAATGTGAGAATGTAGAATATACACCCGGAAATCTTTTAATGCCTTCACAAGTGCAAGGGCTTGCTTCTCAATGATGTTATACTTTAAAGCTGCGTCTCTTATAGCTCTGCTGAAAAAATGCAATGGGTCTTTCATGATCATCTCTCTTCTGCAATAATATAGTTGCCATAGTATGCTTCGAAGAAAATGAAAACAATATGGAATCCTTAGTGTAGTCCGGGCTGACTAGAACTAGTGCCGAGGAAAGAGCCAATTTGACCAAATTGAAAGATTTTACAGCCTCTTCCATCCATTTCACTTGGTTTTCCTTCTTAAGCATGTTTGTCATCTCTCTTAGATGCTCAACAAGATTGGGTACAAAGCGGCGTAGGAAGTTCATCTTACCATTGAACGATTGTATCTCTTTTTTATTCTGGGGTAGATATATTTGTTGAATTTCTTGCACACGTGTCGGGTCAATACGGATGCCATCTTTTGAGATAATGTGCCCGAGTAGTTTGCCTTCTTCCATGGCGAACAAGCTCTTCTTTGGATTCAACGACAAGCCATATTTTCTGCACTTTAGGAAGACGGTTTTAAGATGGTACATGTGCTCTTCGTCAAATTTAGAAAACACCACCAAATCATCCAAATACACCACCAAAAATACATCCTTCTCATTTGCAAAAGCCAAGTCCATAGCATGCTGAAATGTGGCACGCACATTCTTCAAACCAAAAGGCATTTTTGCGTAATGAAAGGTTCCCCATGGAGTGGTGAATGTTGTCTTGTCTCGGTCATCCTCATGGATAGAAACTTGGTTATATCCAGAATAACCATCAAGCAGTGACATACAAGATGCTCCCACTACTTGCTGAAGTATATGGTTCATTTTGGGTAGTGGATAGTTGTCCTTCAATGAAAATTTATTGAGATTTCTAAAATCAATGCATAAGCGAATCTCACCTATCTCACCTGTCTTCTTCCTTACAGGCACCAAGTTAGAGATCCAATCTAAAAATCTGATTGGCACAATGATCCCTGATTTGTGTAACATATTTATCTCCTTTTCAATAGATGGTAGCAACTTTGGATTTAGCCTTCTCAACTTTTGTCTTAATGGTTTTTTATTGGGCTTGATGGGTATAATGTGCTGAATTATATTGGTGTCATATGTATTTATGTTGGAATAGTCCCAAACAAACACATCTGCAAATGAAGACATCAAAATGATATATTTGTCCTTGATCTTTAGCGGCAATGCTTTGGACAATTTTACCAATTTAGGATTTGCAGCTGTCCCGATATTGACCTCTTCCACAACCTTCTCTGTTGGCTGCAACGTTGGCTTGTGGGCTACATCATCTTGATCAAATATTTCTTCTAGAGGTATCAAGCCTTTGGGAATAACGTTATTCTTCAGTTGCAACACATCCATTTCATTGATCTGCATTTCATCTGTACCATTACCTTTTCCATCGTCATTTTCTTCATCAATTGAGGTCTCTTTCAACTTGCCTTTGTTTTGCAGAAAATCATCAATCTCCTCATCATCTTGGAACACTTGCCAATATCTCTGATTGTCTGGAATGGTTGGATGATGCTTGACATGAATTTCAAATTTGTTACTAGATTCCATTGGGATCTTCAAACTACTCACTACCTTAGCAAGAGCATCAACAATACTATTTTGTATACGAGGCACACATGTCAAGGTGTATTCTGAAAATAATTTCAAAATTTCTAGGACTGCATTACAGTAGGCCCGCATCATAGGATGCTTTGCTTGATATTCGCCTCTGACTTGCTTGATAACCAATTCAGAGTCTCCATATACTGAAATCCTCTTGGCGTTCAGCTTTCTTAGAATATTTAGGCTAGCAATCAGAGCTTCATACTCAGCTTCATTATTTGAACACTCAAAAGCCAACTTGTAAGAGCATACCTGTATGCTACTAGGGACTTTGTTTGGGGTGGAGAAAGGACCGCGTACCCAAATTCCAATTCCAGCGCCATCATTTCCCACTGCTCCATCGAAATCCATGGTCCACAAACCTTCTTCCTCCTCTTCCAAGTGCTGGAAATCTATTTGTTGTGCCTTGTCTGCTTGTTGTCCATTGCTTTTAGCTGATTTCCCAACAGTGTTCTGCTGTTCTTGTTCTTCTTTCTTCAAAACTTCTCTGAAATTTTCTGTTATTTCCAGAATATCATCTGCTTCTACCACCTGACTATCTATATCATTTAAACTATCTGAATACAAAACAAAAGACTCTAAATATGTATGTACATAGTTAATAGGATGATTTATTGGTTTCTCCTTGCTTGTGATCGTGTACTTCATTTTTTGTTCCCGATACAATTTCCTCATTTGTCCGAATACTAGAATTGTTGCATAGGAGAAATCTAGCTGTAGTGTGCCTTTTAGTTTCACTACCCAAGACCTGGAAAGAAGCATGCCAAACCTTGGAGGAATGTCTGCTATCACAACATCCATCAAAACATTCTTCATTGGGAGTTGATCCAAACTCACAACCAAGCCTTTCATGACACCTATACATCTTACTCTGCTAGAATCAAACGAATAGAGGTCATGATATTGCCAGGTGATGTCCAAACAAGGCTTATCCATGATTGTGTTGGGCATGAGATTGTGAGAAGCTCCGGAATCGAACATGGCGTTATGAAACACAAAATCATGCAACCTTAAACTGATGTAAAAAGGTGGAACATCACTATCAGGAGACTCACCATTTGATGCTAGCCCAAAAATCATTTTAGGTTCATCATCTTTGACATTCACCATGTCAGACATTGGGTCCAAATTCAACATTTTAAATACTTGTCCTTTATAACTATTGTTCTTCAATATTTCAGTCAAGGGGATGGATATCTTTAGTTTAAAAATCTCATTTTCTAAATTGAAAGCGGGAATATTTTCTACCTCTTTGACTGGGATTTCTTTCCTCTCCTTTTCTTTTGATGCAACTTGCTGATGTGATGGTTCTGCTGATGTTGATTTGCTGCTCTCCGGATCAACCACCTCCTTTCCTTTCCTTTTTGTAACTGCTGGATCATTCTTTAACGCTTCAACATCCTTCTTTTTCTTAATGGGTCTGACCGGCACATATTTATTTCTAAGTGAATATTACTACTGTTGGGTGGACAAAGCATTCATGTAGCCTCTTTGGTATTCATCTGATTGCTCCTCCAAGACTGTGTTGCTTGCTAGAATGAAATCTACATCTTTGTGTGTAGCTGAATTCTCTACATACTCCTCCTCTTCAGTGAGATAGGTAGGCAAATCATCAGGAGTAAAGAGGTGATTTTATTCGCCTATTACATTCCTGTCCTCATTTGATTCTGGTCCATGCACAAAATTTTGCTGCAAAGGTGTCTATACTAGTTGTTGTGCAATCAGCTCTTGGGCTCGCTAATCTCTCTGTCTTATTCTATACAGTGGTTGTTGCTGGAAATGGAAGTTAGGATTTATAACTTGTGGCTCTGGTTTGTCAAGTTTCACTCTTTCAAGCATCTTCTCTACCTTCCAAAGCAGCTTATCTACCGAGGAAGACTCTTCCTTTGCAGTAACCTTCTTCTCTGCCTTTGCTCTAGCTCTCTTGGTCAGCAGATTTGCTTCAATGCTGACCACTATCTTCTGCATATCTTCCATTGTGGCCGATTCTCTTTCTCTCAATTGATAAGCCATGTCAGCATCAAAATCATCTGGGAGCTTCAACATGGCTAGTCCCACAGGTGGCCTTAGATTATCTAGAATTTCATTATAAACTGTATTGAATCTAGTGCAATAATCTTGGACCGACTCACTAGCGTTTCTTTTGATTTTCTCATATTCAGCCATAATTTGAAGAGGATTATTTTTCACTTCCCAGCAGTTTAGAAATTGTCTTTGTAATTTAGCCAAGGTAGCGATATGAGCAACCAACAAACCTATGAACCATTTCCTCACTGCACCTGCAAATGTCTGTACAAAATGTCTCATTGCCACATTCTCCGCATCGATCTCATGCAGTTCATAGAAATCTGCCATTCTGTCCACATGTTGTTGAGCATTAATTCCATTAGGAGTGCCATCAAAAAATGGGATTTTTCTTTGGTAATCAGCGGGCGTATCATCTAAAACTTGAGGCAAAATGAGAGGTGCAAAATAGGCATCCATCACTCTTGGTGGATTTGTCCTTGGAGGTGTTGGTGGAGTGTGCATAATTTTTAAGGGGCTAGTAATTGGAGCTTGAAGCTGAGCTACTATGTAGTTATCAATAGACTGGTTAGCCCTTTCCATCTCCAAGTCTACAAGAAACTTTGGATTGTGGACAGTAGAGTCAACCGCTCTTTCGGACTTGGTTTCAAACAATGATAATTCAAACTGCTCATCAAACTCTAGCTCTTCAATATACTCAAAAATGTCCGGGCATGAATGGGATTTGAGCACGGGCAATATAGAGCTTTCTTGGCGATGAATTCTTGAAATCAAATTGGGATTTTCATAGATATGCGGAGGTTCGGGATCTGGATTAGCTCTGGTGTATCTTCTAGAAGCTAGTGTGCTATTGAGAAAAATCAAAGGACACAACCAACTTTACTCAGCCTATCAAATCCTAAACTTATCATCCAGAAGATTAGAATTATTAAGAAGCAACGGGATTGATTTTTTCCCTAGTATGGTTGCCACTATGTTAGCAACTAAATCCACCTTAGGCTAAAAGAAGGCAAAATTCAGGGCAACCACAAGCCACGCTCAGTCTAGTAGCTAGCCCTACCAGAACAAGAGAGGGCTCTCTCTGAGTCATGCTCAGTGAATAGATAAATGAAATAGCCTGAGATGACTTACAATGAACTATTTATCTTAGGCTAGTAAGTGAATATGGATACAATAAGTGACTTTTATGAATGACTATGTTTCTAGGATGGTATGGGACCAATGGGCCTCAATGAACAGAGAACTTAATACAAAGGAACAGATTACTTCGTGAGGCAAGATAGGTGGAAAGCCTAACAATTTAGTTTAAAACAATACGGAATGGAGAGATTGATTAAGAGGGTGAAAATTGCATGGACAACATGAATCCTTTTCAACGGAAGAAATGAACACTGAACATGGAATTTTCCCACAGGCAGAGCAATAAAATTGAATTCTACCTTAGCTAACTTAGAAAATTTCACTGGAAATGTATATGAAATGAACTATGAAACATAACAAGATACATATGAAACATAAGAGACACACTTGCGACACTCACAACCACATGAATCTCATGAAATAGAGCCACTGCCTTTCACTAATCCCCTGTCAAAAATATACAATGCAAAAACAAATTTTCTTTCCCACAGTCTCCCAAATGTTACAAGACAACCAACCCTTTGCAAATGGTTTGCATACAATATATAGAATGTGCCATGAAGAGATAGAATGCCCAAGGGTTGGGGAGTTACTCAAATCATCACAAAATGAAGGTGGAGAGCCAAACATCAGCTACATGTGCAGCGCCACAAACATGACAAATGGCTTGGGTGGCCCTTTGCCTTCCTTTGCCACTTGGATAACTGCCCATATGGAGTGAAAATACTTTAAAAACCACCTTAGGTGCCAAAAAAATGAAGTGCAGATGAGAGGGCCCTCTTATGAAAAATTGGGAAGCGAAATTTCGTGAAACAAAGGCATTTTGGGCCTTTTTTCCTATATGCGCCGCGCCCTTTTCTGTATCCATTGCACCACTTTAAGGCCAATTTTGAGGCACTTACAGGAGTCCAAAGTGTGCCCAAGTGTGCTCGTTGGAAATCCTATCTTATCTACTTTCCAACCCAAGTGGAATTTTGGAATTTGGAGCTCATTTGCTCCTGCAATCTTCATTCTCCCAAGACTGCTACCTGTGTGTCAAAATAGGGGTAGTGAGGTCATTGTTTGGGTGTTTTTGACCTCCTGGAGACTCAAATCATGCCCAAATTTCTTGCCCAAGTGCCAGTAGTCATGATTTTTCCTGCTGAATCCAAAAATACAACCCATTTCTCATTTGGATCTCCCAATCTTGCACATCGCATCAATGGCGTGGCGCGTATAGAGAAAAAACCTGTGTTTGCGCCAAAAAAATTCCATGCGACCAAAATTGTCTCAAATTTCTTGAAATTTTGGCTGGAGGTTCTCTAAGAGGCACTATGTTGGGCCACATAAACTTCAACCAAGATTGGAAGCTGATCTTTCTATTTTGCCTCTTTTGTTGCCCTGCTCAGTTTGGCCTTCAAGCTCCTTATTCAGGCATTTGCGCTCATGTTCCGTGACCTATAATGACACACCATCCTCCTAAATATGGTTTTTTCCCTATTGGCCTTCTCCAGCAGTCTCTCCAGGTGTAGATTGACCCACTCTAACCAAGACTCACGGTCATTGTTGATCTCTTGCTCCATGGTAGTGAGCTCAATCCTCCTCTACTGGGCAGCTTGTCGATTTTCACGGATGCTTTGCAGCTCCATGATCACCTGCTGGTCCTCAAGCTATTTGTTCGTATTCTCCAGATACTTGATGATCCATCTGGCCCTCTCCATATTGAGTATCAAGTCTTGGATCTCCTAGTCCTGCTCTTGAATGATCATCCTATGTTTGGCATTTTCTGCCTCTGCCTCATCATCTTGAATGAGGATGACATCGGTCTCTTGCACACCTGATGGTCCCTCATCATGCACGAGCTTCTTGCCCTTGTCCAGTACCTATGTCTCTAATGCCGAAATCGAGGCCCCTTCTACCTTGGGTGGAGATAACACTCACTTTGCTACTGCAAACAAGTGCCTACTGCCTCTTTGATATGTAACAAAAGCTATCATGGTAGTGGTCTCATGGTGCTCATGCTTATGAGAAGGACCACCCAAATCCTGCTCTGGCTCTGATAGTACCTGTGATGTGATGAAGAAATCATGGGAAATGAAGTCCTCCCAAGCAATGCCCTGCAATCCCAACTGATGATCTACCAAAATCCGGATAAGAGCAAAGTGAAACACATTATTAAGTTGTTGTTGAGGGGTCTTATGCAGCATGAAGGTGTTCATTCTCTCTATATTCCTGCATATGAAAAATGGGAGGTTCATCATCCTCACCCTGGCAAAGTGCATGAGCAAGCGGATGTGATGGGCATATAGTCGAGAGAACCTTCCCTCATAGCTGAAGTATTTCATGATGAATCTCATGAGTGGAGCATACTCATCTTTCAAGTATCTGAAGGGAAAGACTCTTATGAACTTATTCAAGAATCTGGCCTTGATGTAAGGCTCATAGTGTTGCCTATCCACCTTCTTCTTCTTATGCCACTGTTCCCCAACATTTGGTATAGTTGTCGCCACTGATATAGCTTCGGGTGTCAATGTGAAAGTGACCCTGGCCAAGATAGACTGCCTTCCATGTAGATGAAGCACAAATCAGAGGAAGAAGAGACATTTAATGCATAGCCTGACCGAGATGCTTGACAACCACATGCAGAAAGTGCCATTCCTGAAGATGAATTTGAAGAGTGCTCCAAATTAATGTTATGCTTCTTCATTGCTGCTTCCAAGGCTTCCATCTTCTTAAAGCATTTAGACTCTAAGTGGCCATCTCGATTACAAAAGTTGCAATGCCTATCAGTCTTCTTGCCTTTGTTTTTATTTTCCTTATCATTCTGGTGAAATGATTTTTCATTTTGAGGCTGAAATTGCTTAGGACCTTGTTTGGTTTAGGACCATTCTTTTTAGGATATGACTTCTTAGGATTCTTTGAGTTTGGTTGCTGTTGGGCGGTTAACGCTTTCTTGGAAGATTTTCCAAGATTAAGAAGACCAAGGTGTAAGAGTTTTTCTTGTTCTCCTATTAAATAATCACAAAAAGCATCAAAGGAAGGGGGCTTGTAGTCAGCTCCTTGAGAAATGAAGGCTTCTCTTGTAGAATGGAAGGTGGAAACAAACACAGAGTAGGCTGGTCCCAACTTAGTAAGAATACAATAGATATGGGCACTATCTTCTTTCTTAACTTTAACACATTCCAAGAGAAGTCTAATGGTCTTGAACTTGGACAAGAAATCTTCAATGCAAGAAAAATCATTGGGATTTTTTGTAAGCAACTCATTTTCAAGCTGATGGGCTCTAAGTTCATTTTTTATTCCAAAAACTTTAGTAAGCTGCTCCATTGCTTTATCAGGAGTATCAAGTTCAGCAATATGGAATCTAAGATCGGGAGAGATATACATCCCTATCAACCCACATGCTTAATCTTGCCTATTTTCCCATTTGGCTGCTTTCTCTTCATCTTTTGGCTTGGTTTCTTGGCCTGTGGCTATTCGGTAAAGACCTTTACTTCTAAGTAAATCCACAATGTAGGACCACCATTGGAAGTAGTTGGTGCTGTCAAGGATAACTTGCCATGAACTTTCCATTTTGACATAAACTGAAGCTAGATATGCTGAAACTAAGTGTTCCAATGGAAAGCTCGAAAAATTAGGCTGGTTCAAAAAAAATGGTTCTGAAAACGGCTTCCGGATGAAGAAGTTATGACCTTTTAAAAAAAGTTGATGAAGGCGCCGACAAAGTGCGGGAATGTGCGGAAATTAAAAAAAACGCTCATTTTTCAACGAAAAGGAGATTTGAACCCAAGACCTCTACTCTCTTAAATTAGCTTTGAACCAAGTGAGCTATACCAAAAGATAGAGAGAGAGAGAGAGGGGGGGGCTTTGTTTTCTTTTAGTCATGGATGCTTTGGATTGCGTGCTTGCTTGAGAAAGCTCTTTTTCTCCCTACAAAACAAAAACACAAAACCCAACACGGACATGCAAAAAAAACAAGCCTTACGGCTTAAAGTTAGCTTTACCCGGAAACTAAATATTTTCCTCAATGTTTCTGATTTTCCGAGATCACACTAAGGTGCAGGGAAAAGAGCATACGCATGAGAAAAATTCTTCCTTTTCTGTTTCTGATTTGCCTAGATCGCACAAAGTTGCAGGGCAAAGAGCATACGTAGAAATGAAAGGTATAGATCCGGTAAAAAAAAATAACTAAATAAACCGAAACCGAAATAAACAGAGAGAAAATAACAGTAAACTGCAAATAAACACTGTATACCTCCAGATCTA
>APFE030678744.1:16721-32219 GCA_000404065.3 Pinus taeda
CGCAGATAGGGCTACGGAAACCTTTTCGTGTGAAACGAAAGGGGTTCCTCACTGGAATAGATGCTCCGAACACAACAGAGCAGTCCTCTCGGCCCGAAAGCAGTCAGAAACAGTAGATATAGGAAAAGACAGCCGCATGCAGTTCTACCGGCTTCAGATTTGGATCAATAACGGACGCGGCCCTCAAATAGCTCTGATACCATGTAGGAATTTATAGGGTAAGTTCCTCAGACAGAACACCAAAAGGACACTGCTCACAAACAGATCACAGATCATACACCAGTATTTTGACGTGGGTAAAACCCTCAGAGAGGGAAACAGTCCACGGCCTGCGCCAACGTGGCTACTACAGGCAATTTATTAATAAAAGAATGAAAATTTACATAAGCTTCTCTCATGCACGGTAAACCTACAAATGACCCTCCATGCGCTTTAAATAGAATTCATGGACCAATCGGGTGTCAAGCCACGGATCAAGTGTCGGTAATACCGAGGAGAGAATGAACCGTCAGATCACTACATATCGTGACCGTCGGATTGTAAGTTACAAATGTACATAGTAAAGAAACACACTTTACCTAACTCTATACTAGACCAAGTTATACTTAACTATTCCTACATGTCGGAATATCCTAACACGATGAACGCTCCAAAACAGACTCAATGCGCTGCCAGCGCGGAAGCACACGACTTTCTCGCGCTGGTTGCATTTCATGTGACAGCGCGTCTGTTACTTATATCTAATCGCATTGATATGACTTTCCTTGTTATTCAGCAGCGATGACAGTGGTCCAGTGCAGTTATCCACCCGCGATGATCCAGTTTGGGCGAGTTTGTTCTAACAGCCGGCCTTCCAGATGACTCCAGACCTGGTTGTTGGCCTTGTAAATGTCTCCCTCCCTTCTCTGGCATGTCTGTTTCATCATTTGAGCCACCTTCCTTGGAGATAAGCTCATCCTCCCACCATTTATGGAGACTCCTTCTCCTATTTAAGCCTCCACCATTGCCATGAGCTGCTAGTTTTGGAATTGATTGTGTTTAGAGCATTGCTGATAGTGTGTGAGCTTGATAGACAGCTGGTGTGATAACTGTGGGATTGCTATAGTGCTTGAGGAAGGTTGTGAAGTGTTTCCATCTTGTGTAAACTTGTGAGAGAGAGAGAGTTGTCTTGGGATATCTACTTTCAAGGGTGAATGCTTGAGGGACTTGCTGGCTGGACCCAACCAAAGGAGGATTTGACGTCAGAACTTGGTTGTATTCTCTTTTATTTATCAATAATAATAGACGACTATCATTATGGTTCCACTCATGTGTCTTTATTATGATGTTTGAGTTGTATCTTTTCTGACCGGTACATAGTTGCATTTCTCGGATTTTATGCTTGTATTTGTCTTGTCCTTTGCTTGTGCAGGTGTCTGTTCACGGAGATCGTGAGGATTGTGATCAACTGAAGCGAAAGAACGGAAGCGACAACCCTTCTACGAATATAAGCGTTGGATTCGAGGTAGGCTCTCATCTTGGCCTTTATTTTGCAATTAGGAACCTGCATGTTAGCGTTGTTTGATTGTTTCTAGACCTCAGATAGGCTAGTGGGATTGCCTTTGTCCGCATAGGGGATTTACCTACACAACAATTTGACAACTCCGTTGGGGAGTTTTACCTTGTTGTTTGATTTGTGAGCTTTAGACGGAGCCTGAAGCATGGCCAGTTAGCCTTCGAAACGCTGTTGCTCTGCATTAATGAAGTAGATCAAAGCCATTTCAGTCAATCTCCAGTTTTGTTTACAAAATGGACAGCTTGGAGCTAGCTTTTGTCCTTTTCTTGTTCATTTTTTCCTTGAGTTGGATTTTTGCTCTTTTTTCGAAGTTTTGGGATTAGTTCTCTGCTTTTTGGGTTTCCTGGTTCGGTCTGGAAAGTGCCTTGATTGTTTAAGAGTGATTCCCTTGGTTTGGGAGTTTTTTGCTTGATTGTGGTCATTTTTTAGCTTCATCGCGGTTTATTATAAAAGTCGCGCTGCCATCGCATAGCCCTTTCTATGATTTCCTGATCATCACGTTAATACACAAAACAGTCGCGACGGTTCTAAAAATCGAACCATCGCGGTTAAGTCGTGTGCTTCCGCACTGACATCGCATTGTTGCTACGCGTAGTTTCTTATCAGCGCACTGTTGCTCTATTCCACCCGCGCTGATTCCTGTAGAATTGAATTTCTTCAATTCTACCTCCTGAGCCTGTTGGTCTTGCTATCCCCTGCCATTTTCACTTGGTTTATGACTTGATTTTCATTGCCTAAAGATTGAAGCACTTCCTTGTGAGTCTTGTTGGAGCGAATCTTGCTTTTTTCTTTGTGACCTAGCTTTATTGTTCCAAGTTTGTTGGATCAGCTTTGCTTGGTTACTCGTTTGCAAAGGTTCATTTACTGCTTGCTATTGGTTTGATTTAGCCTTCCTCTTTGCTTGCTTTTGCTTGGTTGTTTAAGTGATTGTTGTTGAACCAATCTTGACATTGTTTCAATTTCTTTTCACTACCCGGGCATGGATCACAGTTGTTTGGGGTCAACCGGTTTTTTTCCACATTTGTCTGTCATTATTTCTCAAAGAACTCTTTAGTGCATTTTTCCATTATTAAAAAAGAAAATCTCTTTTGCTTTGGGATAGTTAATGAAAGTTAGAACTTTTCATTTTGATTAGTGGATTAGTAATCTTAAAGAAAAGTTTAGTGATTTCCATTAGCCGCATTAGGGAAATTCTTTGTTGTTTGTGATCGTTTCATTTGTATGAAAGCTCTCTAAACCCTTTTGTAATTAGCATTCATCGAATGGAATGACATGTTTTGGCATATAGATTGCATTAGGGATTTTGAGAAATTTACATACGGTAGGACCTGAAACTGAAACTTAACTCAAGATCAACTTTAAAATAAACCGAATGAACTTAAAAACGCATTGGAACATAACGCTCACATTCTAGAGGTCTAGGCTAGAGACGTGCTCCGACGTCATTAAACCTAGTCACTTTTGTTCTCACATTAAGATTGGGTGATTCCTCCTTGTGTGATTCAACTGTGGTCTAGTACGAACTTGTGCTCCCACGTACCATCGTGTATATATGGGGAGACTCCACTAGGTTATCATCCTTGATCCATAGGAAGCTGTGTCTACCGCCTTACAGCCCGTAGCGCACCGAACACAACATTCGGGAAGATTCACTGCCGTACAGAAAGTCCTTGGCTTTCATATGATCACTAAGGTGTATATGCAATTTTACGGATTGTCTAGTAAAACCCTTGCCTAGTTTCTCCAGAGCAGTCACTTTTTGATCCTTTTCGGACTCCTTAAGAGAAAAGGCTCTGTTGAGCACTTGTCACTTCAGGCTCACTAAATATTCGAAGGTAACTAGAGTCATATTTTTTCCTTTTCTCGACTCTTAAAACATGAAAAGCTCAAGTTGTGTCCTAATGCCTTAAAATTTATTCAACCACGATTACATTTACCTTGTTAGATCTTGTTTGCATTAGTTTTGAGTAGGGTCTTTTATCGTTAGTTTGTCTAGGATTTTTGTTTGATTCGATCATCCTGGTAGATCCATCGATCCCGTCTCCCGTCCCAAGTGACCAAGGGTATCCTTCTTCTGCTGCTCCTGAGACACCGGTTTGTGGCGACACTTTTCCTATTATTCCAAGTGTCGAACCGTTGAACTCTCATGCTCCAGAGGATGAGCTTTACGACTTGTTCTGGAACCTTGTTTGGGAGCCTTCTGAAGAGGATTTTCCCTCTACTCCTGTTGGTGTTTCATCCCCAATGGCTTCTTCCGACATGGAAGACACATCTCTTGTATCGAGTGGAACGCTCGTTATGCCGAGTATTGAGACTCCCATCCTGGCCACATCCCCGGTTATCTCTACGCCCTACACTGTTACGCCTCTCGGTATCACAGTGTCGACGCACTATAGATCTCTAAGGGATGCTATGGGCTCCGCGAGTTTCTCTTCTATGTGGGATAATAACATTGTTCCCACTACGAGACCTTTTGTTTCCCAGGTTCACCATACTGCTGTCACATCTGTTCCAACCAATCCGACCGTTTGTGTCGCATCACCGACTCCAGTTGCTAGTGCCATTACGGCATCTTCCGTCGTAACTACTATTGCCGGCCCATCCCCAGGCCCGGTACGTAGTGGTCAATCGGCACATGCTGCTAGAGTTGTCCATCCTGCAAGCGGTGCCCCGCCTTCTTCTGATCCCATTTCAGCAGGGGGGCATATTCTCAGTACTTGCATGCTGTCCAAAATCTAGGCGGGCAGGGCCCTTATTATGATCCTGTCAATCATTATTTGTATACCTCCTTGCCAATTGAACCCGTTGTTGAGGGTACAGTTTCGTTGAATGTGGCTTGGGGTACCACCGGTTATGGTGGTGGCCAATTCTGTCCAGGTCAAGGGAAGCCATCTCAATGACCATCATACCAAGGTCAGCCATCCTACACGCAGCCTAATCATGGGCAACAGTATTATGGCCAGACCTATCTAGGGCAACCTGGAGGCCCACAAGGACAACCATATCAGGGACAACCTTCGGCCTCTGTTGGTCCGTCTTATACATATCTTGGGCAACCTTATGAAAACCCAGGACAACCTTACGCGCAGCAAGGACAACCCGGAAGCCAACAAGGTTATCCTTATGGGCAACCCTCTGGAAACCCAGGATGACCTTACGCACAGCAAGGACAACCCGGAAACCAGCAAGGCTACCCTTCTGGGCAAGGGGGCCAGCCTTACGCACAGCAAGGTCAGCCCACTACTCAGCCTAATCAGCAATCTGACCTACAAGGACAACCTTCGGTTGCGCAAGGACAACCAAACGCCCAGCAAGCTCAACCTTCTGGGCAAGTAGGTCCGTTTCAGATCCAACCAAGACAACCTTCCGGCCAGATGGCCCAACCTCAGTCTTCGCAAGGATATCTCTCTGGGGTGGCTCAACCGGGCATGCAGATGGTTCCTGCTTCTCAAGCTCAACCCGGTTACCAACCCCAGAATCAAACTGGTCTCCAGCCACAAGGTGGGTACCAATCCCAACCTTCTTATCAGATGCCGCCTGGTTCCCAGGCCCAATATGGAGCCCAGCAACCGTATGGATACCAGCAACCCCAGGGGAAAAATCAATTTTCCCTGTATCAAAATTACCAACAACCACAGGTCACCCCTTATCAAAATTATCAGCAACCCAATGTTACTCCTGCAGGACAGTATGGTAACCAATGGGGTGCTGGGGGGCAGAACCAGTACCAACCATCCGGTTATGGATATAACCCTTATGGAAAAAGTTCCTATGGACAGGGTCCTTTTGGACCTGGTCCGTCCGGACAAGGTCAGTGGGGGCAACTAGCAACTGGATGGAACTCTGGCCGTACCTCATATCCGCAGATTTCCTTCAACTCGTAGCTACCATTTCTAGCGACGTTGGAACTGCCCGATGTGTCGAAATTAACAAATGATCCTATTTTGCATAATCCACAATGGCCACCAGTTCCAACTAAGATACCCGACGACTGTCCCAAATTCAACGGCAAAGCTGGAGAGGATCCTCAAGCCCATGTAATGACTTATCACCTATGGTGTTCGTCTAATTCATGGCTTGATGATTCGATTCGACTTCGCCTGTTCCAAAGGACTCTCACCGGCTCTGCCGCTAAACGGTACATTGAATTGACCCGTGCGTCTTTTCAAGATTTTAATTCATTGGCTATGGCATTCCTCACTCATTTTCAGTTACCCATTCAGTACGAGACAAGGACCCATCTCCTTATGTCTCTCAAGCAGGATACGACTATGCAAATCTACGATCATATACATGAATGGAGAAGGCGTCGCCGGTTGATCAAGTTTTGGATTCCTAATCAACTCCTCACCGATTGGTTCATGACTTCCTTTGTCCCTAAGATTGCACGGGACATTGCTATGGGAGCTTGCGTGACTGAAGAGCAAGCGATCACGCGTGCTCAGTACCTTGACTTAGTTTACTCTCAGTCAGGTACTTTGTATGAGTATTTGCCTGATGCCCTGAGAACCCGGTACATCCAAGGCTCCACCGAAGCCATCTGTTGATGGAGTTATTGGCTCTGTGAATCCGTCGTCCAAAAAATCATCCTCGAACCATGGGAAGCAAAAGTCGGATGCTTCTAACGAAAACACTTCTCAGGGTGGTTCAAATTCTGGAAGTACTTCCGAGGTTAATGCTGTCTAGTCCACCATGGCGAGTAAGGCCTCGAAAGGAAAGAAAACGGGGAATGCAAAGAATACGTATGAACAACCTAAACAGGATTCCTCCAAATCTCCATCCGAGGAAGGAGCTAAGCGCAAACCCAAATATCCTTGTCTCATCTGTGAGGAGGATCACTATACTAAAGACTGCCTAAGGCGATACGAAGTTAGTCGTTTGTTGAAAGGCGCTCCTGGGATTCTTGTGGTTCTTAAAGAACCTTTCCCCTCTCAACAGACTCTAATGGTGGCTGATCCGTCTTCTTCTCCCTTTGGTTCCCAAGTCTTCATGGCTAGATCCATTCCCGTTCATGTAACGACTCGAAAAAAGGAGTATCCATCGTCCGCCAGGAAGGAGCCCGAGGTTCCCTCAAGCACTCCTTCGTCGAGCTCTAGTCCACTCCATATCGAGAGACCAAGTAGACGACCATCCGACCCCCTCCCAAAGGAGTACTCAGGAGATCATCTTACAACCCAAATGCTCATGCTGCCCAGCACTACAACATCATTGAGGACTTAGCGCAGGCTCCGTCGGCTATGTCTGCCTTAGAAGTTCTCTAGAGCTGCCCCCCTCAGAGGAAGTCCCTGCTATCGGCCATCGGTGGCATCGACCCGACAGATTCAGATTTGATTACCTTTGATCTCAAGAGCCATGTCCCAAGGCTGCCTCATCAGATCGCTTTTCTTATACAAGTCATCATCAATTCAAAAATGATCCATCGTACAGTTATTGATGAGGGCGCGTCAACTTGCATCATGTCTATTGCTTGTTGGAAAGTGATCGGGTCTTCGACTCAGAGCCAGTCTCCTATGACATTGGAAGCTTTCGATGGGAGAGAATCTCGTCCCTATGGTATTCTTCAACGATTGCCAATTACTTTAGAAGGAAAAACCGTTGAAGTAGAAGTTGAGGTCGTTGATGCAAATCTCACTTACAACCTCCTTCTGGGCCAGAGTTGGACGTATGCCATGTGTGTCATGGCTTCGTCCCTCTTTCGTGTCATCCTTTTCCCTCACCAAGGGAAAATGGTCACGGTAGACCAGCTCTCCTTCTTCGCTTCTTCTTCTGAAGGAAATGTGCCTTTCGTCGAACATACCTCCATTCCTTTTGAGAGTGTGGGAGTCGGGCTCTTCAAAGATCCCACCCTGATGGGTGTTTTCTCCCTCCCACCTCCCAACCTCGCCTCCATCAGTATGATTTCAGTTCGTTCTGATCCCTGGGTCCTCCCCCCCATCGACCAGATAGAATCATGGGGTGAGGAGATGCCGTTGAGTCCCGCCGAGCTCAACTACATCGAAATCGCTTATGTACCGGCTCCTCCTGCTGAACTCGTTTATTTAAGCGGAGCTCTTGACTCATACAACTATTCCCCCTGGCTTGGAGAATGTGCCTCCTCGGATCCATTAAAGGAAATATTTCCTTCTGACGAAGCCATCATAGAGACCATGTCTCTCGAGGAACCTCCGTGGTTCAATCTTCACCACCGTTCCTCGTTTCTCCCTACCCTTCGGGAAACGTTGGCTTGTCTCGAGCGGTTTACTCCGTGTCTCCCTTCACAACCTCTTCAGACGACTATTCAGATCTATCAAGTGTCGTCTGAAGGGAATTTGGGGAACATTACGCAAACCCAACCTATCGACATCTTTGTCAAACCAGGGATTGTTGAGAACATCTATATAGGAGTCACTTGCACTCCTGAGGAGATTCAAATCTATATAGCGCTATTTCGCGAGTTCCATGACGTCTTTGCATGGTCTTATGAGATACCTACGTATCCAGGAGCGAAACCTGTCCGTCAGCGTTCACGCCCTGTGCACCCCCGCAAAGCCACAACTATCAAAGCGGAAGTTGAAAAACTCCTTAAAGCTGGTTTTATTTACCCTATCCCACTCACAGATTGGGTCTCTAACATTGTCCCTATGGATAAAAAGCACGATACTATTCCTGTCTGTGTCGATTATCTCAATATTAACCGAGCCTGCTTGAAAGATAACTACCCCACACCTTTCATTGACCAACTCATTGATGAGTGTGATGGGAGTGAGATATATTCGTTTATGGATGGCTTTTCTAGCTACAACCAGATTAATGTCGCGCCCCCTGATCAACACAAGATGACCTTTATCTGTTCGTGGGGTACTTTCGCTTATAAAAAGCTCCATTTCGGTCTCAAGAATGCCGGTGCCACTTTTCAACGTGCGATGTCTTACGCCTTTCACGATATTCGGCACATCGTACAGCCTTATCTGGATGACCTCCCCGCTCATTCGGCTAAGCACCCAGACCACCCGTCACATCTCCGCGAGATTTTTCTCCGCTGTCGACACTACAATATCCGACTGAACCCACATAAATGTGTCTTCTGCGTAGAATCTGGCCGACTTCTTAGGTTTATCGTCTCCCGAGAGGGCATCTGCTTGGATCCCCTTAAAGTCGAAGCCATTTTGAATCTTCCTCCCCCTGCTTCTTTGCGGCAACTGTAGAGTTTGCAGGGCAAAGCAAACTTCTTGCGACGATTTATCCCGAATTATACCGAAGTGGCAAAAGGTTTCACGCGGTTACTCAACCCTGACACCTCGTTTTGATGGGATGCCATAGCTGAGGGGTCTTTTGCACATCTTAAAACTCTTCTAGTTTCCGCCCCTTTGTTGCGGCCTCCGAACTATCATCGCGATTATACGTTGTATTTGGCCGCTGCTGATACCACCATCGGTATGGTTCTGGTTCAGGATGATGACGATGGCATTGAACATGTTATCTACTACCTTAGCTGCAACTTGTTAGATACGGAAACTCGATATGCTTATGTCGAGAAGTTGGCCCTCGCTGCTGTTTGCACTGTTCAACGTTTCTGTCACTTTATCTTGTTGCATACTACGACAGTGATCTCCGATTGCAACCCCATGACTTATATTCTGTCACGCCAGTTGCTGGGGGACAAATACTCGAAGTGGATAGTCATCCTCCAAGAGTTTGACTTGGAATTTACTACTGCCAAGTCTAAGAAATCACTTGTCTTCGTCGAGCTGTTGTGTTCTTTGCCATCCCCTGCTGCCTCCTCTCAGTTAGAGGATTCCATTCCAGACGAAACTCTCTTTCTCATCAGCACCCTTGATCCTTGGTATGGGGATATTATTGTCTACTTGCAGACATCCTCCTTTCGTCCCGAGACCTCTAAGGATGCTCGTCGACAGATCCGACACCAAGCCCAACCATATCGCATCGTTGGGGACACTCTATACCGTCTCGGTGTTGATTTTGTTCTTCGCCGATGCTTGACGTTCGAAGAAGCAGAGAGAGTTCTGAATGACTCCACTCTGGTGCTTCTGGTGGTCACATGTCTGGATATGCCACCGCATAGAAAATCCTCCGTGCTGGCTATTTCTGGCCCTCCATTTTCAAGGATTGCATTCTTGCTGTCCGTTCATGTCATGAGTGCCAGATTTACCAACGGAAGATGCGTGCACCCCCTGCTCCGCTGCACCTCGTTGTAACCGTCGGCCCCTTTGCCAAATGGGGCATCGATTATGTGACCTGTAACCCTCGCTCGCCCGGGGGGAATGGGTACATCATCGTTGCTGTTGATTATTTCATGAAATGGGCCGAGGCGATGCCTACATTGTCAGAAGATGGTCACACCGCGGCGCAATTCTTGTTCAATCATGTTATTTTGTGGTTCAGAGTACCCCAAGCCATCGTCACTGATCACGGAAAACATTTTCGTAATCACATGATGACCGAGTTAACAACCCAGTTGGGCCATAAGCATGATAGTTCGACCCCGTACTATCCTCAGGAAAACAGTCAAGTGGAAGCCGTGAACAAGGTTTTGGTCACGATGCTTCGAAGAATTGTTGGCATGCATAAGTCCAATTGGCATCTGATGTTGTTCTCCGCTTTGTGGGCCTACCGTACCTCCGTGAAGGATGCCACCAGTTTCACTCCTTTTCAGTTAGTTTATGGACTGGAGGCGACCCTTCCTATTGAGTGTGAGATTCCTTCATTGAAGATAGCCGTCGAGTTACTCCCTCATACTACTCCGGTAGAAGAGCGACTTCTTTACTTAGAACGGTTGGATGAGACTCGTCGTCTAGCCCCCCTAGCTATTGAAGCTCAGAAGAAGCGAGTGAAAACTCACTTCGATAACACTGTTAACCCCCGCCCTTTCATTGAGGGAGACCTAGTACTGCTCTATGATCAAGTTAACGATAAGCTGGGGGCAGGAAAACTTGAGCCTATGTGGCATGGGCCCTATATTTTGAAAAGAGTTTTACAAAAAGGTGCCTATGAGCTTATAGATTATGAAGGTAATCCCCTGGATAGGCCCCGAAATGGGCTTTATCTCAAAAAATATTATGCATGAGTCCAGACACTCTCTGTTTTTGTACATACGTATGCTTTCAACAGTGTGTTGTGTGTGCATGTTTGTTTAGTTTTTATTTTGGTATGTCGGCATGATTTCCGCTTATTGTGTCTTTTGCTTCTTTAACAGATGTCTGGATCGCCTTACGTTGGTTTCGCTGATGGTGCTTCCCGCAGTACTCGCAACTTGTCATCTGCGGCATGGGTGATCTACGATCCTCATGGTGAGTTAGTAGATATTCAATGGGTTTGTCTGGGTTGTACGACGAACAATGTTGCTGAATATAGTGTTGTGATTGAATTATTAGCTGAGGCGATTAACCTCAGCATTCGCACATTGGTTGTAAACTTGGATTCTCAACTTGTAGTCCACCAACTCAACGGACGTTATTCCATCAGAGATCATCGGATTTTGAGGTTGTATTTACGTGTTAAGTTATTAGAAAGGGATTTTGATTTCATTACTTATCAACATATTCCAAGATGACTTAATACATTAATCGATGCATTAGCTAATTATGTATTGGACAGGCATTTGCATAATATGTGAATCAACATAATACAAGAAGCATAAAATACAATAGACCATAAAAACATGTATATATATATATATATATATATATATATAGATATATCGTGTGCCACACCGAGGTGCTCAAAAATAAGTGTACATGTCTAGATAGGGCCTGTGTTCTCTGTACATCTGAGACACATGTCTCTCAAAAATCACCAGTAGGGAATAAAGACCTAGATATCTACTATGGTGGGTTGTGCTCCCTATAATTCACAGCCGCTCGTGCCACCCGCCTCAAAAGGCGGTGCATCCTAGGTTCTACCCCCACTGTATGGATCTGAGACGCTATGGGGACCTCCTCTATCCCCTGGTAATCTGGAATCCCTATTAGCAAGCCCTCGAGGTTCCGCATCACGGTCTCCAACGTATCATCTCCCGGAGGAGCCATGGCTAGAGCTCTAATGCCCTGTGCATCCTTTCGTGCCTCCGGGGACAAGCTAAGGGGTCTCGCCAGTCCCACATCTGCATACCATAGCGTTTGTCATTACGACATGTACATGAAAAAATAAAAAACATCACAAAAAATAAAAATAAAAAATGAGATCAAGTGTCTTACCACTGTCATCCCACTGCTCTCCAGCAGGCAGCGGCATGTCTAGATCTCCACAGAAGTCTATGCCGGCATATGGCCAGTCCTCCACAAAAATAGTCTGCCTCTCCAACCACTCTCGGAAGTATACTCCCCATGCCACTGGTCAACCGCCACCTCCTCGTGGCATGACTTGGCCCCATCGTGTGGCCCTTGTCTCTTGAGGGCCCCTAGGTGGGTCCAAGACCATATCCTGTAGCTGCAATGCCGATACCTGCTCCAGCATGAGCAGGAGTAAGATCGACCCGTAACCAAACTGCTTCGACTCACCTCGATGGCAGTTGGTCAGTTGTCTCTTCATACTTGTTGTTACTGCTGCTACCCAGTTGAATATGGTAGGGTTCAAGCATTCGAGAGCCAATCGGAGATGGGCCTTCGAGGCCTCGTGATTGGCCATGGAGCCCGCTGCCTGAGTCACCATGAAGAGTATAGTCTGAAGGATGATGTCCTCCACCATAGGAATTGCTACCTTCCCACTCCGTGTCTTGTGTGCTCGTGGGCACACTTGGGCCATCAACATGTCTAGAGTATCACCACCGGGTAGCTGCCCCTCCAGAATAGGCATCTCACCTCGACGTGACAACCCGATCAAGAAATAGATATCAGTGTAATCAAACTCGATATCTCAGCCTCGGATCACAAATTTCCCATCAGTGGGATTCCAGGCTCTGATTAAGAACTCAAGAAGGTCAGGCTATGCTCGCAGGCGCGGAGTTAGGAATAATTTGAGCAACCCGCACGCCCGCATTGCATTTCGGCACCCAACATCGGCAAAAGCTGCTATATCCTCGTTATCATGAGCGCGTTCTTTCCAAACGGACGCCATTATACCCTGCATAGTCAAAAAATTTCATTAGGGCCCTGTTCATAAAATTTCATACGTCCATTTGTCAAAAAATTTGTTGCGCGGCGCCAGCGCAACTGTTTTTAAAACAGTCGCGCTGATAATGGCGCCCTGTGATAATTTTTACCAGGTCAGCGTGGAAGCACATCACTCTTCCACGCTGATCCGAGAGTGGTCAGAGGAAATATTTCTCGATCAGCGCGGACCCGATAGGGAAATCCGCGCTGACCGAGAGCAGAATGGGCTTCAAAAAATCCACCCAAACCACCACTTCCCACCGTTAAAATGCAGTAAAAAGACTCCAAAATGGAGCGTAAGGGAAGATGAACCTACCTGGTACAGACTGCAGGACCTTCGATGCACGTACGGGGTGGAATTTGGCTCGTCAACCTCATAGCTCCAAGTCGTTCTCCAAAACTCCAAATGGTAACAATGGTAAAAAATTGGTTTACCCTCCTATTTATGGTAGATTTTGAAAATTAAATATTATTTTCCATCCATATGGGTTTTTCATGATGGTTTTTACCATATGCTTAGTTCCAATATAGTTTTACTATATTTTTATGCATGTTATCTATATTATTTCGAACAGGTTTATGCGTGCGGTATTCCTTGTGCAGATTCTCATGCTGGTGGAATTACGACGGTTCTATACGCACTTGGTTCCGAAATGTCGGCTTTAAGCTCTTTTTCGACGTGAAATAAGAAAAGATAGCCGAGTCTCCCTCTCGACTCGTCAAAAGAAACGAGAGGCGGTCGTCTTTAAAGCTCTTTTTTCGACTGTTTAAACTTAAAAAGATCGCCAGATTTTTGTCGTTTCGAATTCGTTAATGGTCACGAAGCGATGTGGTTTTGATCGCTTTTTTACTTTTTCGGGTCAAAGTCACTACTTACGAAAAGTACTCCTCGGTCGTAATGGCCGGGCAGTTCTTTCGAGCATAGTTTTATAATTTTCCGGGCTCGAGAGACACAACTTACGAAAAAGGACACCCTCGAAGTTTCCTTTTCGCTGTCTTTTCAAACTCTCTAAATATGAAAAGACACCAAGTTTTTCCTTTGTCAGACTCGTTAAAAATTAATGACATCGGGTTTCGTCATGATGACACCTCTCGAGCATATGCTATCCCCATCAAGCTTGCCATCCAAACCGGGGTACTCGCCAGAAATGGTGGGGGAATAAAGGAACCGTAATCATCGTCGTGTCGGCAGTATGTTGCTCTTGAACATGGCACGTGTCTGCGTTCGTGTCTGGGTGGGGACATTTCATCTTGTTTCACACTTACCTCCGTGGGTTTGGGTTATCTTGTTTGACCATTCATCTGCTCATCGTTTTGTCGCTATGACGCCTGATCATTTGACATCAAATACTGCCAAATCCGTTGTCATGCCGCCGATATGTTCGAGAGCAGTTGACCTCTGCAGAATACTCAACCTCCCTCTGATATCTCAAACAAAACATTTTATCCCTCTCTGTCTCGTGTCGATGATGTGGGAAACATTATGGCCCACCTTCAATCAAGGTCACTTCCTGTCGACTTCAGCTCATTATCCAGGAAGTTGACCTAGAGACTCCCTTCAGGTGCCTTAAAGCCTGCATGCCTCCACGGCAGGTTCTTCATGTTCGACATGAGGTTTTCATCATTGGCCTCCGATCGAATGATTCTACAGGTGTTCGACATCGGCTCACTGATTCACACGCCGTGGATTGTACCTATAGTACCTTGAGGACCATTTTCATTATTGGTGGTACCTCTCGCGTCTATTAACAGTTTTCATCATTGACTGGTAATCAGAAGATGTTCTCGCATGTTCGACGTCGACTCCTATATTCGCATGCTTGAACTTGTACTTTGTTCGGGTCGAGTTGGAGCGCAAGACCCCGGATTTTGTATATTGAGATCCGGGCTGCATTTTGTGGATTATTATAATCACTACATGACTCATTCATTGGATGACTGCGACCATGCCTGAGTCCATTCATTGATCCTCATTGGATGGCTGCGTCCATACCTGGGATCCAAATTTTTATGTACTCTGTTATGGATGGCTGCGCCCATACCATGTACATCATGTATTTGAGCTATCAGTTGTACTACATGCAGGTTCTTCTTGGTGATGTTCCAGTTCGGCCAGTTCCGTAAAGCATTTCACCCCTCCCACTCTCTCGGGCTTCATGCTTTAGGGGGCATCTGTTACACAGTAATTTGTCACTGTCTCCCTATCAGTCTTCATACTGTGTCATGGGACCAAATTAATCATGCTCATGCTCTCTAATGTGGCCAAATAACCCACTTTGCCAAAGTTTCCTCTATCATCGTGACTGTTGTAAAAATAAACGCGCCGATGAGCGCTCCAAAACAGACTCAATGCGCTGCCAGCGCGGAAGCACACGACTTTCCCGCGCTGGTCGCATTTCATGTGACAGCGCGTCTGTTACTTATATCTGATTGCGTTGTTATGACTTTCCTTGTTATTCAGCAGCGATGACAACGCTCCAGTGCAGTTATGCACTCGCGATGATCCGGTTTGGGTGAGTTTGTTCTAATAGCCGACCTTCCAAATGACTCCAGACCTGGTTGTTGGCCTTGTAAATGTCGCCCTACCTTCTCTGGCATGTCTGTTTCGTCATTTGAGCCACCTTCCTTGGAGATAAGCTCATCCTCCCACCATTTATGGAGACTCCTTCTCCTATTTAAGCCTCCACCATTGCCATGAGCTTCTAGTTTTGGAATTGATTGTGTTTAGAGCATTGCCGATAGTGTGTGAGCTTGATAGGCAACTGGTGTGATAAGTGTGGGATTGCTATAGTGCTTAAGGAAGGTTGTGAAGTGTTTCCATCTTGTGTAAACTTGTGTGAGAGAGAGAGTTGTCTT
>APFE030678744.1:34352-48246 GCA_000404065.3 Pinus taeda
ACTCCTATATATAGAAAGGAGGTTTTGTCATTTGTATCATTCAAGAATTTTTCATTTATGTAATGTAAAGGAGGTTGCCCCCTCGAAGAGGCTGAATTTTAAGGCGTTGATCTATCTTTTCTATCTTTTTCTTGAGCTGGTTTGATAACATCTTCCATCTACATCATCCACAACTGATAGTTTTGGTCATTGAATTTTTTAGCCCTAAACCTACCATCTTTCATGGTTGCTCCCACTTGAATCAGAAACCCTTCTCTCCTACAATTTTATTAGCCAAATAGACCTTCAACTCTAATACCAATTGTTAGAAATTAATTAATGGAGCAATGAAACATATAAAATATTGCGAAAACACATAAAACAAGAGAGACACAGATATACGTGGTTCACCTAAGTTGGGCTACGTTTACGGATAAATAACTAGTCCTTCCTTTTGTATTATCTAAAAAAATGAAGAGATACAACCCACAACAGATCCACTGTAATTTCCTCTTCGCTCTCACACAATCTCCTCTATCTTTCTTGCTAAAAATAATAATACACAACCGCAATACAATTCCCTCATATAAACCGAGGGTTCCTTTCTAGGGAAAAAAAGACCTTAAATTAACATAATTTATCCCATCATATCATCTTCGTAATGAACGACCTAGATTGACTATGAAATGACAATATTTTACAAGGAAAAAAGTTCATCTATTTTTAGCTTTAGGGCAGCTCCCGTGAACCCCTGCAGAAGGTGGGGGGGAGGGGGCTCATAAAATCATCGCCCCCCCTCCCCCTCCTCCCTGGACCCCCTTAATGATGATCATGTGGGTGACGTGGCCACCCCATTAGGAATAGGAATCCAATGCGGTTGAAACAAAAAACTTCTAAACAATTAGGAAGATAATCAGGATCCACACCTAACACTTCTTTCTCTCCCCTCATTTTCTCTCGCTTCCCTTGTTACTCCCCCTCTCTCTCCACCTCTATCTCTCTATGTACTTGTTATTCTTTCCCTCTCCCCGTTAAACTCCATCTCTCTCCCCATTCCTCTCTCCTTCTCTCCCTCATTTCCTTTCTCTCTTCCTTCCTCTCTCTTCCTCCCTCGCTCCCTCCCCACCATATCACTCTCTCCCTCTCCCTCCCCACTCTATCCTTATGATTGAAAATTGTCTTTCTATGTAATCAATATTATATGTAAGGTTTAATATAATAATACTTACAATGGAGATTATTATTATTATATAATATATTGAAATAATAATAATAAATATTTAAATGTAGGATTCTATGAGTAGAATTATTTATAAAATTGTCCTTGTGATCCATAACATGAATGAGTTAATTGTCAACGTGTTTCGAACCAAATAATGTGGTTCATCATCAAGACAAAAGATGGATAAAATTTGATCCAACAAGGAATTATAAAGAACAAAAAATCAGAAGGAAATGACCATTGAAAAAATTAGTCAAATAACCCTTAAGAAATAATAATAAATTAATTTAAATACCTAATACAGTTATTTATAAAAATGAATAAAAAGTATTCAGGATAAAATAAGGAAAATGAATAAAAATATAAAAGTAATATAATAATAATTTAGAATAAATTTTTAAGGGAAAAAATTGAATGATCATTAGTTTAAAAGGAAAAATAGGCAAATTAAGGAAGTTAAGAAAAAATAATAAAATATAACTTAAATATTCATTTAATACAATAGAATAAGCTAAGCTGGAGGATCATGAAATAAAGGTTAAAAATAAATAGATGGTGGTTAGGATAAAGACAAGGAAACAACCAACTAAAAATTCTATTAATACTTTAGAGTAAATATTAAGGGAATAAATGAGGAAAGAAAAATAGATAAAAAAAATAAATATTATATTAATAATATAAAATGATAATGCCCAATTGGATTGTGAGCCAGCCCTAGTGGGCTTGTATGGGCCCATCGATTAATGTGGCTTATTAAGAGTGTCACGACCACCTTCCGCATGTAGCCAACACATGGAGCTATGGCAGAAAGCATGCGAGGGTTAATGCATGAGGGTGGCAACATGTTAAGGACATTTGGAGAGGGAAATACTCTGTTTGGATTGTTGAGGAGAGTAGTGTGGGCACTCACGATCCTATGGAATTGGTGTGTGAGTGGAATTCAGGACAGACGGAGACAATAGAATTCCTTGGCAGTTGGTAGCGATTCCTGGTATTTAATCGATCTTAACTCTGAATTTTAGTTAGAATGGAGTAGTGTATGCAGCATCGGGTTGGGGAATTGAATGTGTCTGGGCCATAGGGTGACGGGTTCTGGAAGGGCTAGAGACATGGCCTTGTTGGGTTCCAAGTTGGGTCTATGTCCATAGCTCTTCTTGGCACAGTGTTAATAGATTTTAGAATATGCATGTCTCTCATGGGTGTAAGCAAGGTTGAGATGGTGTAAAGTAGAATAAATGGAAATTTCCCTTCCATGGGTCTGGAAGAGCTGACAGAAGGTTGCTATGGATAATGGGGGGGGGGATCAAATTTCCTCAACATAGAAAGAGCCAGGGGTTTAAGGAAACCCAAATTCACCCTCTGGTGGCAGAGGGGTGAAGGGAGAGAAGCCTTGTTGGTCAAGTTATGGGGCAATCCGTCTTGTGGACTCAAATTTCTTGGGCCAGGACTCTTTGTTTGGATGGAATTCATTTCGGGTATTGGTGGGAGGCTTGGAATGATGCCGAACAATTGACGCCAACTATGAATAAATGGGTATGGACTACCACAACTTGGGCATCCTATATGGGGTCGTTTAGCAAGGGGTTTGATAGGATATGGAATCAGTACCACAACTGACTCAAATCCCCTGTCAATTCCTGTTATTATGGATGGTTGATGAAGTCAATTATTATTGGAAATTATTGATATACTACTGATGGCTTGGTACTAGTTGGCATGACAAGTTTTTTCACGCTGTGCACTGGGCAGAGAAAGGCATGTAAAAAAAGTCGCACTATAATCCTATGGTGGCATACAATTACTTGCAGCTAGTGGAGTGGATTCCTTACTCGGTTGGTGTCATTTGAATTTGAAGTAGGTCCAGAGTGTGGGCACGACCTCTGGTAGCGTCGAGCACCCAAACTATGGCCCTGGGCTGGTGGAAATCTTGGGGTGAGGGAGAAAGAAAAGAAATTGACAGACAATGACAACAAAATGGCTAGAGTGAAGGGATCAGATAACAATGACAGTGGAAGCCGAGGATGGGGGAGGCAAAAAAAGGCAACAATGTCGATGCAAATCTATTCTAGTTGGGCAGATGGGATGGGACGAGGGCGCAAGACATCCTCACGTATAATTGATGAAGTAGGCCAAGCTTACCATGCCAGTAGCTTCGCCCTAGTTAGGCAGCTCATTATATAGTGGGAAGAAGAAATCCGTCAGACCGTGGAAGAGTCACTCAATATAAGTAGACAATGTGCCTATTCTAGATGATGAAGAGCATACTAGCGAAAGATCTATAACAATTCCCTTCTAACATGCATGCATCCCGTCGGGGGCATTCATATTTCACCAAAGAACTGCAAAAATTTCCGTTCCAACTGCAACAACAGAGTGGTCGGCTGAGACAAATTGAGCAACACATCCCCTTGTTGGGTTGTATTATTCTTTTCATGACTAGCCGACGTAATGAATTGGGGGGTTAGGGGGGCGAGTAGCCCCCTTTACGGGGTCCGGGGCAACGCCTTGGGAAATTTTTTTTGGACCCTATATTAAATTGGGCGGACCTACCTATAGTTTTGTGCATGATTTTCACAAATAGTTTTGGACAAGTTTTGGACATTTACAATGAGAATACATTAGAAAAGCGATTGAGACGTTAAGCGCTAACAATCCAATTGGAGTCACGCGTTTGGTATATTTCCTGGTATTGAATGAGCAGCTTCCGTGCGTTTTTCTCGCAAATTCAACGCTTAATGGTCACTTCTAAACACATTGACCGTCCCTCCGCTATTTATGTGTTACTATCTCACACAGCCGATAAGGAAACCATCTTCCTATTGTCTTAACTGTAACTATCGATTACAGGCATACTTCTCATCTCAAATCTGTGAGTTGAGATCTCACAGCCGATTAGAAAACCATCTTCCTACTTTGCTTAACTGTAACAACAATCGATTACAGGCATACTTCTCATCTCAAGTCTCTGAGCTGAGATCGATTGGTATCATGGGAGGCCACTCAAGATCCAGTTCTTCAGCGTTTGATTACGGATTGCTTATACAATGGCTGCTTGCAATTCTCTGCACGAACTTGCCATGTTCAGGAGCACGTCCCTTGCCTGCTCCACTTAAGGCTCCATCACTGCAGGTTCATAATCACAGGCAATATGATGATCATGAGGTTGCTCAGCACATTAACGAAGGTCTGCAGAAGAGTTTATTACGAATAAATTTCCACCCATCTGATGTTATGGTCAAGAATTCCTTCAAGCCTCTATTCACAATGTTACGGAAAGGGCCCGTTGCTCCCTCAGGGCCTTCCCCTACTACCAACAGTTCCCCCAACGCCGACTCAACTGATCAGATCTCTACCAGAAGCGTTTCAGATCAACCATGACCTGCAGTTGTCGCTTTCCCCAAGCTGGGGAATAACAAATTTTGAATTTCATGGGCGAATGTTTTGTAGCAAGATCTGGTTAGGATCTGGGCACATTCAGTTCCATACTATTTTTGATTTGCTAGAATGAATGTGTACACGGAATCCATCATGTAATCATTCTGTACATTTTTTTCATTGTAAATTATATTCTTTATTAATTTATAATTATTGGGCTTGATTTACTGCTTTGTTAGTTAAAATTTTCTATTGTTCATGCTTTTGAAATCTGTCTTAGGGAAACCAGACTAAGTTCACTGAAGTTAATTTCATCAAAATCCATAAGAAAAGTTTATCAAAATTCTAGCAAAAATTTTTGTAATACATGGCTTCTGGGATCCCCGTTACCTCCATGGAAACCACCTAGATCTAGCATCTGCAAATTATCCCACTGTAAGTGATTGTGAGTACTAGCATATGCAGATCATCCCATTGAAAGGGAATCTTTGTGGTTTAAACTTTTTGGAACGCTGTGCGTTATCACGATATGTCATATTAATGATATAACATAATTTTTTATTTTTAATTTTTAAAATTAATGGGTGCGGAAATGTATATTTAAAAAAAAATATTATTTCATAATTTTTTTTTGTGGGTAGTTCATGGACACTGTGTGTGGTTAGTAGATTAATCTGAAGGGGTGCGAAGCGGTGTGGTTGGTAGATCAATATAAAGATATCTACTGCCGTAGTTAAATTAGTAAGGCGTAATCTCAAGGATATGATTGAAATTTGACCCCTGTCTTTTTGATAGATTATAAGGTTAATTCAGCAACAAGAACTTGACAAACTGAGCTATCCCAGCGTTTCACAATTTAAAATTAAAAATTATTTTAATCAAATAAACTCAAAATTATAAATAGAAATTTATTTCATAATTTTTTTTTTATTGGTGGTTCATGAATACTGTGTAACCTGTATTTAACCTGAAGAGGTGTGGTCAATAAGCCTAACCCCAAGGGCATCCAAAAAATTTGACCCAAACAAAATACTCAACAACAATAGCTTAACAAACTAAGCTATTCCTTAGATATTTTTCACCATTTAAATTAAATTAAATTAAAAAAATATTTTAATCAAATACACTCAAAATATAATTAAGAATTTCACAATTTAAATATAAATAATAATAATTTATTATATTAATTTTAAATTATTTTTAAAAAATATTAATTTTATTTTTAAAATATTTGATCAAATTTCCATGATTGCAACGTTACAGAATTGTTATCCTTCGGAAATCGACATCCATAAAGTTATTCGAAGAATTTGATGGGATTCGCTGTTACTATATGCGTACGTTGTGTGTTGTGTTGGGCAATGGTGTCAGAGTCATGATTGAAACGGAGGATTTGACTTTATAACTCCGAAAATTAACTTATGTGAGGACCTCGGGATCATAATAAATCCAACGACATCCTTGAGCTTGGACATTACATCTATCTGCGCAAGTTTTTAATTTTTCGTGAGCTACTTTGGTTTGACCGATAGCAAATCGTTTTATAGTTAAACCTTTTTTTTTAAATATGGATTATTTTAAATAATTTATGATTGATTTATTTTAAGTTAAGATTTGAAAGATTATATTTTAATTTTATATTTATCAAGAGTGGAGAAGAAAAAAGAAATTTCTCAGGGTGTAAATTTTTTGATTATAAAATCTAATGAAAGGTTTCAATATTGAGAGATTTGATCTCTCTTGGCACTTATAGATCTAGCTTTAAGATGGATTTATACCACTTTTAGCGATGCACATTCACATAATATTTATTTAACATCTAATTATTCTAATAATTTTAAATATGTTTAAGATTAATATGGTCATTTTAATCTTAAATTTACTCAGTTATCTCAGCTTGTTGAGAGGATAGAGACTTAAATGATGAAAAATGATGAAATAAAGATTTTGAATGGAAAGTGACAATGTAAAAGATTGAATGATAGAAAATATGAATAATAAAAATGTAGTCAATTATAAATAGTCTTTATTGTGATCAATCTCAAATTATTTTCTTCTATTATCTTTATTGTCACACTTGTTAGTTTTGCCATCATTCATATCGATAAATATGAAAAGCGCGGTTGAAATTGTAGACCATTCAAATCTTTAACTCAGGCAATTGTGGTAAACGTCATACCTTGCCTCTTGTCTCTCTTGCTCTCCAATATTAATAGTAGTTTTCTCCAAAGTCAATCATTATGACTTATAGAGTGTTAAACCCTAAGTAAGTTTCAATGGTAGTTGTCTTCTATTACTTCGTTCGAATGCAAGTGATTAACAATGTCGAATGATGGAACATGGAAATAAAAAGAATGTAGTCAAATACAACTAGTTTGCAGTTTCAAAAAACAAATATTTCATGTAAGTGAACATTTTATTTAAGATGAAAATTCAAGTATTTTATTTATGTTGAATTACCTTGACAAAGGAATCAATGCACATCATCAATTTTTTTGGTGTTTTCACTAAAATCAATTCGCACTATAAATCTAATTACTTTGAAATTAATGTAGATCATACACCTAGTTGCCTCAAATAAAAAAATAAACATATAGACTGAAATCATTACATCTAGTGCAAGCAATCAAATAGGATTAGAAATCGACATCTACATTGAAATCAATGCTTCTCATGCAAATAATCAAATAGGATTAGAAATCAACACCTACACTGAAATCAATGCATCTAGTACAAACAATCAAATAGGATTAGAAATCAACATCTACACTTAAACTAATGCATCTCATGCAAGCAATCAAATAGGATTAGAAGTCTACAACTGTAATGAAACCAATGCATCTAGTGCTATCAATCAAATAGGATTAGGAATCAACATCCACACTGAAATCAATGCATTTATTTCATTGAAAAAACAAAATACTCATGGCTTTCTAAGTCCAAGTTCTTTTGTCTTTTGTAAAATCCTTACTTCCTCCCTCTCTCCATCTTCCTTCCCTCCTCCCCCAGCTCCCCTCTCCATCTATATCTCTATCCCTCTCTTTTTACCCTTCTTTGTCTCTCTATTTCACACCCCCAAACATACATACTCTCTCCCCATCTATCTATCTCTTTCTCTTTCCTCATGCTCTCCTCTCTCACTCATTTTCTCTCCACCTCTCCCTTATTTCCCCCCCTCTCTCTCTCTCCACCTTTCTCTCTCTATGTGTTTCTTCTTCCCTCCCTCTCTATGCCCCTCCAACTTCATATCCTCTCCTTGCCTCTCTCCTTATTTCTCTTGAGTCGTATCTGTCTTCCTTCATATCTCTCACTTCTCTCCCACCTCTATCTCTTTCTCTCTCTCTCTCTCTCTCCATTCATATTGGTGTTTCCCTCTATCTTTCTCTTCTCCTTCTCTCCCTCACTCTCTTTTCCATCCTCTCCCTCACACTCTCTCTCCACCTCTCCATTACCACCCCTTTTCTCTCTCGACCTCTATCTCTTTACATCTTTGTTCTTCCCTCCCTCTTTGCTCCCCTAAAACTCCATCTCTCTCTCCCTCCCTCTATTTTTCTATATCTCAGGTCCTCTCTCTCCTCCTTCATCTCTCTCTCTCTCTCTCCCACCTCCCTCTCTCCAACATTGTCACTATTTCCCTTCCTCTTTCCTTCTCTCACTCTCCCTCTCTACCCCCTCCATCTCTGTATCTCCCTCTCTTTTTCTTCCCCTTATCTCTCTCTTATTAGAAATTAATTAATGGAGATGAAACACATAAAATAGTGCATAAACACAAACAAATAAATGCATAAAATAAGAGAGACATAGATATACGTGGTTCACCCAATTTGCGCTATGTCCAGGGAGAAACAACCAGCGTTTCCTTTTTTATTATCCAACAATATACAGAGATAACACCTACAACACATCTGTTGTAATTTCATCTTCAATTTCACACAATCTCCTCTCTCTTTCTCGCTTAGAATAATAATACATAGCCATAAATACAATTCCCTCATATAAACCTAAGGTTTCCTTCTAAGGAAAATTAAAACCCTAAATTAACATAGCTTCTACCCTTAGATCATCCGCTTGATGAATGACCTAGATTGACTATGAAATTACAATATTTTACAACACAAAATTTTATCTATTTTTAGCTTTGGGGGCAGTGCCCCTAAACCCTCACTTAGGAGGATCATAAATCATTGTTGCCCCCTATTCCCCCCTGACGATGATCATATGGATGAAATTTCCACCCCATTAGGAATAGGGATTCAACGTGGCAGAAACAAAATTCTTCTAAATAATTAGGAAGATAATCAGCCTCCAGACCCAACAATATCCCACTTAGATACTGATTATATAAACTCCGTCGTTGCTTCACTTGCTGGAAAATGACTCCACTTGGACTTGGTTGTTTCTCATCTTCATCATCATTCTTGAAGGCCAATTGAAACTGATCAAAAGCTCAATTTATCCATGATTTTAACCTTTGTCAACATATCTACAAGATTTTGGCTAGTGTGTATATTTTCGAGCTTCAACTGTCCATCTTATAACATTGACCATATGAAATGGTAATTGAGTTGTATATGTTTAGTGTTGGAATAAAATTTTGAGTCTTTTTCAATATAAATAACACTCTGGCTATCACTATATAACTTGCCCATCTCCTACTTCTTGCCCAAGTCATCCATAAACTTTTGTAACCAAATCATTTCTTTACTAGCCTTTGCAGTAGAAACATACTCTGCTTCTGTTGTTGAAAGTGAAACAATTTTTGCAATTTTGAAACCCAATTAGCAGTTGTTCCACCTATAGTCAACACATACCCTATGGTGCTCCTCCTGTTATCTCTATCACCTTCCATATATGCATCAACATATCCCTGTAGAACAATGTTTGAACCTCCAAAACATAATGTTTGATTTGTGGTACCTCTCAAATACCTAAGAATCCACTTCATTGCCATCCAATTCTCTTTCTCTATATTTTTCATATACCTTCTTACAACTCCCACTGCATGTGCAATATCAGGTCTTATGCAGACCATTTCATACATTAAGCTTCCAACTGTTGATGCATATGGAACTTTACACATATAATCCATCTCTTCCTGTGTCTTAGGACACATCTCCTTATTTAGATTGAAATGGCTAGCCAAAGGTGTACTAACTATTTTTTTCATTTTGCATATTAAGTATTTCCAACACCCTTTCAATGTACTCACTCTGAGACAATGTTAACTTGCAATTTTTCCTCTCTCTAGTTATTCTCATACCAAGGATTTATTTTGCAGCACCGAAATCCTTCATTGCAAATGAATTTGCCAATTTTCCTTTAAGCACATTTATTTCCTAGATGTTAGACCCTACAACAAGCATGTCATCTACATACAATAGTAATTTAATATAGCTTCCATCATTTTACCTTTTAAGATAAACACAATGGTTAGAGTGACATCTAGTATAACCTTGTTTAGACATAAACCTGTCAAATTTTAGATACCACTGCCTTGGAGCCTATTTTAAGCCATACAAGATCTTCTTCAATTTGCACACTAGTTTCTCCTTCCCTTTGACCTCATACTCTTGTGGCTGCTACATATATATTTCTTCCTCCAAAACTCCATGGAGAAAGGTTGTCTTTACATCTAACTGCTGAATATGCAAATATTTTGTTGCCACTAGTCTACTTAAAATAGTTTTGATGGAAGCCATTCTAACAACATGAGAACAAATTTCATCAAAGTATATACCTTTCTTTTGTGCAAACCCCTTCACCACAAGTCTATCCTTATTCATCTATTTACCTCCATCTTCTTCCTTCAACATGTAAACCCATTTATTTTGCAATGTTGTTTTACTTGCATACAGCTTGACTAAGTTCCATGTCTAGTTATGCATCAAGGATTCCATCTCTTCTTTCGTGGCTTGCTCCTACTTCTTCTTGGTTTCTACTTACATTTCTTCTTCATATCTTTCTGGTTCACTAGAATCAGTCAACAATACAAAATATAATGAAGGAGAGTATCGTTCAGGGGGTCTACTTATCCTGATAGATCTTCTAACACCACTTTCAAGTGTTTGAGGTGTCTGTTGCTGTTGTGGCTACTGATCATTATTATTTTCTGGCACCTTTACTTTTCTGTCATCTCATCAAACACTATGCATTCTTTTTTTCCTTTTCCTATTTCTTTCTTTGCATTTGATTCTTATAAAGGACCTTTTCATTGAATATGAAATAGATGCTTCTAATTATTTTGTGATTTTTATAATCATATAAGCGATAACCAAAATAATGAGCACAATATCTAATAAAGGTACATTTCTTTGATTTTTTCTCAAGCTTTGTTATATTTTCTTTATTAATGTGGACAAAGTCTTCACAACTGAAAGTCTTTAAAAATGAGTAGTTTACCTTTTTTACTTGTCCATGCCTCCTCAAGGATACCGCCATCCAAGGAACTTGAAGGTCCTCTATTTATTAGATAAACAAGAATATCTACAACATTTTCCCAAAATTGTAAGGGAAATCCTGCATGCAATCTTATGCATCTTGCACGCTCCATGATTGTCTTGTTCATCCTTTCTAACACATCATTTTCCCGTGGTGTTACAACCTTGACCTCGCAATTTCCCAGTTGAAATTAATTTTTTCTTTAGATCTGGAACATTCCTTACCTCCATTAATATCCATTATCTTCAATTCTGTTGCTTTATAAAAACCTTAACCATTCCAATGACTTTATAGGGTTTATCATCACCCAAACAAACTTGTCCAAAATGTGCTTAGACATAGTCATGAAAATGTTTCTTATCAGGTGTGGCATGGAATGAAGCCCTTGAATCTACCACCGAGGCATACATAATATTATCTAATGAAAGAATCAAGGAATCTTGCAAGACATCACCTATCATGTTCACTTCATGATTGTGCTCTTGTTGTCCATCTCCTTCTTTTCCCTTTTGAGATTTGTAGTTTTTATTCAAGTGTCCTTTCTTCTCGCGTTTACATCACACTATCCTTGCTTTAGATTTAGATTTTCCTTTCCTTGACTTACTGGGATGTCCTAGACTCTTTCCTCTCTCTAGTTTTCTTCCTCTAGTCTTTGAAATCAACGCATTACATATTGTCTCACCTGAGATTTTCCATCACATTTACTCGTTAAGAATAGCACCAACAACATCATCAAACTTTAAGGTACTAGATCCAGATACATAGTTGTTGATAACCGTAACTAAGCCATTCCAACTTTTTGGCAATGAGCACAGAAACAATAGAGCACTAACTTAATCATCAAAATTTACCCTTGCAGAACTTAACTCACTAGTAACCGTATTAAATTAACTTAAATGATCAACAACTGATCCATCTTTTGACATCTTCATATTAAATACACGCTTCATAATAAATGCCTTGTTTGTGGTCAAAGGTTTTTCATATAGTTTGGCCAATGCTGTCATTAAGCCTTTTGTTGTCATTTCCATTGAAATGTTGAATGCCACTAATGCTGCTAGACACAACGGTATTGTTCCTAGTTCCTTTATGTCAAGAAGATACCATTCTTCATCTATCATACTTGTCAACTTATTTGATTTTATGGTCAATGATTGGTAAAGATCTTTATGATACAAAAAATCTTTTGTTGGGTCCCTATAATACTAGTGATTACCCCATTACTATTGTAATTGTACCCCTTATTAATATTGTTGTGCCCCTATTAACCCCATATGTTATTACTGTGCCCATAGAATCCTCATTGTTATTTGTGGCTTTAATATTATTATGTTAGCTCGGCTGGTTATATTGTGACTCCTTAGACCTATATATAGGAGGAGGTTTTCATTTGTATCATCCAAGAATTGTTCATATATGTAATGTAAAGGAGGTTGCCCCTCTGAAGAGGCTAATTTAAGGCGTTGATCTATCTTTTCTATCTTTTTCTTGATCTGGTTTCATAACATTTGGTATCAGAGCTTTGGATTCTAGGGTTTCGCTGCTCTAAACAGGTCATCGTGGCATTTTCGCTATAACTTTTTGTTCTGCGACGTTTCAGAAGCTAAAAAAAAAACATTTGAAAAGACATCACGCTGAAGCTCGGGTCCGAATTTCAGAGATTTTCACGCTATATTTGCGGATATATGATATGAGGAAGTTGGTCTTTTTGCAGACTCCTGAATTACATTCCAAACAGGTGACCTGGGGAAAATTGTCATAACTTTATCTCTGAGCATCGGATTGAAATTTCTTAAGAAGGTATAGAAAGATGACGGACTGTAATTTCTTGTATATATTTTACAAAGCCAAAGGTTGAAACAGTGACTTGTGGCACGTCGTACAAGTTCGCTCTACTGAACTTGTCTATAATCAGGTCACTGTGGGAGATTTCACATAACTCTTCCTTGGAGAATCCAATTTGGATTAGACTGGTGGCATTGGAAAGAGGACACAGAGGGCTACTGCAAGTTACAATTTTAGAACTTCATGATTTGAATGTACATAGATACATCAGAGGCAATATCGAGCTCCTACAAAGTGAAAAAGGTGTGTAGATTCTCTTAAATTTTTGCTTAAGATTGGTTTGAAATTTATTTTGAAGGAATTCAAAGGGCATAATAGAGCATTATTATCGGTAACTAATGCCCCAAGGAAAGAAAATGCAAACACCTAGTAAGGAATTTGAAAGCTCTAGCATGACTCATGAAGAAGAGGAATAAATGCAACATGATATATCAAAATTACAAGACCAAGTGCAACAACTGTCCCTTGCACAAAAAGGAATAGAATCTGAGATGGATGGTTTAAAGAAAGATGTAGAAGCTAAGATGGATGGTTTAAAGAAAGGTGTAGAAGCTAACATGGATTGTTTAAAGAAAGGCGTAGAAGCTAAGATGATTGATGTGGAAGCTAAGATGGATGATTTGAAGATAGATTTGAAGACAAACATGGAAGATTTGAAGACAGGCATGGAAAATTTGAAGACAGATTTAACAAAGTTTCTACAAGAAATGCTTACTAATGGTGAAAGGGTAGTAAAGAAAACTCATGATGAGAACAAAAGAAATGTTAATCATGATTTCATAAACTTTAATGTTGGATCGAAGACCCACCATTCCAAAAATCAATATGAGGAAGTTTGATGGCAAGGATCCCGCAACATGGATATTACAGATGGAGCAATTTTTCGATCTCAATAATGTGCAAAACACACAAAAGGTACATATTGCAACTTTATATTTGGAACCAAATCAGTTTGTATGGTATCAATGGCTTTGCTCTCATAAACAATTTATCACTTGGGCAATTTTTTACGGAAGAATTGATAGCACATTATGA
>APFE030678744.1:52674-68388 GCA_000404065.3 Pinus taeda
GGTTGCCCCCTCGAAGAGGCTGAATTTTAAGGTGTTGATCTATCTTTTCTATCTTTTCTTGAGCTGGTTTCATAACATATTCCATCTACATCATCCACAATTGATAGTTTTGGTCATTGAATTTTTTAACCCTAAACCTACCATCTTCCACGATTGCTCCCACTTGAATCAAAAACCCTTCTCTCCTACAATTTTATTAGCCAAATAGACCTTGAACTTTAATACCAATTGTTAGAAATTAATTAATGGAGCAATGAAACATATAAAATATTTGGAAAACACATAAAACAAGAGAGACACAGATATACATGGTTCACCTAAGTTGGGCTATGTCTATGGATAAACAACTAGTCCTTTATTTTGTATTATCCAACAAAATGAAGAGATACAACCCACAACAGATCCACTGTAATTTCCTCTTCGCTCTCACACAATCTCCTCTATCTTTCTTGCTAAAAATAATAATACACAACCGCAATACAATTCCCTCATATAAACTGAGGGTTCCTTTCTAGGGAAAAAAAGACCTTAAATTAACATAATTTATCCCATCATATCATCTTCCTAATGAACGACCTAAATTGACTATGAAATTACAATATTTTTCAAGGAAAAATTTCATCTATTTTTAGCTTCAGGGCAGCTCCCGTGAACCCCCACAAAAGGTGGGGGGGAGGGGGCTCATAAAATCATCGGCCCCCCTCGCCCTCCCCCTTGGACCCCCTTAATGATGATCATATGGGTGACGTGGCCGCCCCGTTAGGTATAGGAATCCAATGCGGTTGAAACAAAAAAATTCTAAACAATTAGGAAGATAATCAGGATCCACACCTAACACTTCTTTCTCTCCCCTCATTTTCTCTCTCTTCCCTTGTTACTCCCTCTCTCTCTCCACCTCTATCTCTCTATGTACTTGTTATTCTCTCCCTCTCCCCATTAAACTCCATCTCTCTCCCCATTCCTCTCTCCTTCTCTCTCTCATTTCCTTTCTCTCTTCCTCTCTCCCTCCCCACCATATCACACTCTCTCTCTCCCTCCCCACTTTATCCTTATGATTGAAAATTGTCTTTCTATGTAATCAATATTATATGTAAGGTTTAATATAATAACACTTACAATGGAGATTATTATTATTATTATAATATATTGAAATAATAATAATAAATATTTAAATGTAGGATTCTATGAGTAGAATTATTTATAAAATTGTCCTTGTGATCCATAACATGAATGAGTTAATTGTCAACGTGTTTCGAACCAAATAATGTGGTTCATCATCAAGACAAAAGATGGATAAAATTTGATCCAACAAGGAATTATAAAGAACAAAAAATTAGAAGGAAATGTTCGAACCAAATAATGTGGTTCATCATCAAGACAAAAGATGGATAAAATATGATCCAACAAGGAACTATGAAGAACAAAAAATCAGAAGGAAAAGACCATTGAAAAAATTAGTAAAATAACCCTTAAGAAATAATAATAAATTAATTTAAATACCTAATATAGTTATTTATAAAAATGAATAAAAAGTATTAGGATAAAATAAGGAAAGGAATAAAAATATAAAAGTAATATAATAATAATTTAGAATAAGTTTTAAGGGGAAAAAAATTGAATGATCATTAGTTTAGGGAAAATAGGCTAAATATAAGGAAAGTTAAGAAAATAATAAAAATATAATTAAATATTATATAATACAATAGAATAATGCTAAGGCTAGGAGGATCATGAATTAAAGGTTAAAAATAAATAGATGGTGGTTAGGATAAAGACAAGGAAACAACCAACTAAAAATTCTATTAATACCTTAGAGTAAATATTAAGGGAATAAATGAGGAAAGAAAAAAATAGATAAAAAATAAATATTATATTAATAATATAAAATGATAATCCCCAATTGGGTTGCGAGCCAGCCCTAGTGGGCTCGTATGGGCCCATCGATTCATGTGGCTCATTAAGAGCGTCACAATCACCTTCCGCATGCAGCCAACACATGGAGCTATGGCAGAAAGCATGCGAGGGTTAATGCATGAGGGTGGCAACATGTTAAGGACATTTGGAGAGGGAAATACTCTGTTTGGATTGTTGAGGAGAGTAGTGTGGGCACTCACGATCCTATGGAACTAGTGTGTGAGTGGAATTCAGGATAGACAGAGACAACCGAATTCCTTGGCAGTTGGTACCGATTCCTGGTATGTAATCGATCTTAACTCTGAAATTTTAGTTAGAATGGAGTAGTGTATGCAACATCGGGTTGGGCAATTGAATGTGTCTGGGCCATAGGGTGACGGGTTCTGGAAGGGCTAGAGACACGGCCTTGCTGGGTTCCAAGTTGGGTCTATGTCCATAGCTCTTCTTGGCATAGTGTTAGTAGATTTTAGAATATGCATGTCTCTCATGGGTGTAAGCAAGGTTGAGATGGTGTAAAGTAGAATAAATGGAAATTCCCCTTCCATGGGTCTGGAAGAGCTGATAGAAGGTTGGTTCTATGGATAAAGAGGGGGAGGGGCAGGGGGGGGGGGCAGATCAAATTTCCTTAGCATAGAAAGAGTCAGGGGTTTAAGGAAACCCAAATTCACCCTCTGGTGGCAAAGGGGCGAAGGGAGAGAAGCCTTGTTGGTCAAGTTATGGGGCAGTCCGTCTTGTGGGCTCAAATTTCTTGGGCTAGGACTCTTTGTTTGGATGGAATTCATTTCGGGTATTGGTGGGGGGCTTGGAATGATGCCGAACAATTGACACCAACTATGAATAAAGGGGTCTGGACTACCACAACTTGGGCATCCTATATGGGGTCGTTTAGCAAGGGGTTTGACAGGATATGGAATCAGTACCACAATTGACTCAAATCCCCTGTCAATTCTTGTTATTATGCATGGTTGATGAAGTCAATTATTATTGGAAATTATTGATATACTACTGATGGCCTGGTACTAGTTGGCATGACCAGTTTTTTCACGTTGTGCACTGGGCAGAGAAAGGCATGTAAAAAAAGTCGCACTATAATCCTATGGTGGCATACAATTACTTGCAGCTAGTGGAGTGGATTCCTTACTCGATGGTGTCATTTGAATTTGAAGTAGGTTCAGAGTGTGGGCACGACCTCTGGTAGCGTCGAGCACCCAAACTATGGCCCTGGGCTGGTGGAAATCTTGGGGTGAGGGAGAAAGAAAAGAAATTGACAAACAACGACAACAAAATGGCTAGAGTGAAGGGATCAGATAACAATGACAGTGGAAGCCGAGGACGGGGGAGGCAGAAAAAGGCAACAATGTCGATGCGAATCTATTCTAGTTGGGCAGATGGGATGGGACGAGGGCGCAAGACATCCTCACGTATAGTTGATGAAGTAGGCCAAGCTTACCATGCCAGCAGCTTCGCCCCAGTTAAGCAGCGCATTATATAGTGGGAAGAGGAAATCCGTCAGACCGTGGAAGAGTCACTCAATATAAGTAGACAATGTGCCTATTCTAGATGATGAAGAGCATACTAGCGAAAGATCTATAACAATTCCCTTCTGACATGCATGCATCCCCTCGGGGGCATTCATATTTCACCAAAGAATTGCATAAAATTCAGTTCCAACTGCAACAATAGAGTGGTCGGCTGAGGCTGAGACAAATTGAGCAACACATTCCCTCGTTGGGTTGTGTTATTCTTTCCATGACTAGCCCACGTAGTGAACTAGGGGTTAGAGGGGGCGAGTAGCCCCCTTTACGGGTCCGGGGCAGCGGCTTGGGAAATTTTTTTTAGACCCTATATTAAGTTGGGCGGACCTACCTATAGTTTTGTGCATGATTTTCACAAATGGTTTTGGACATTTACAATGAGAATACACTAGAAAAGCGAGAGGTTAACCGCTCTGAGTGCAATTGGAGTCATCCGTTTGGTATATTTCCTGGTATTGAATGAGCAGCTTCCGTGCGTTTTGCTCGCAAATTCAACGCTTAATGGTCAGTTCTAAACACATTGACCGTCCCTCCGCTATTTATGTGTTACTATCTCACACAGCTGATAAGGAAACCATCTTCCTATTGTCTTAACTGTAACGATCGATTACAGGCATAGTTCTCATCTCAAATCTGTGAGTTGAGATCTCACAGCCGATTAGAAAACCATCTTCCTACTTTGCTTAACTGTAACAACAATCGATTACAGGCATACTTCTCATCTCAAGTCTCTGAGCTGAGATCGATTGGTATCATGGGAGGTCACTCAAGATCCAGTTTTTCAGCGTTTGCCTACGGATTGCTTATACAATGGCTGCTTGCAATTCTCTGCACGAACTTGCCATGTTCAGGAGCCCGTCCCTTGCCTGCTCCACTTAAGGCTCCATCACTGCAGGTTCACAATCACAGGCAATATGATGATCATGAGGTTACTCAGCACATTAACGAAGGTCTGCGGCAGAGTTTATTACGAATAAATCTCCACCCATCTGATGTTATGGTCAAGAATTCCTTCAAGCCTGTATTCACAATGTTACCGAAAGGGCCCGTTGCTCCCTCAGGGCCTTCCCCTACTACCAACAGTTCGCCCAACGCCGACTCAACTGATCAGATCTCTACCAGAAGCGTTTCAGATCAACCATGACCTGCAGTTGTCGCTTTCGCCAAGGCGGGGAATAACAAATTTTGAATTTCATGGGCGACTGTTTAGTAGCAAGATCTGGTTGGGATCTGGGCACATTCAGTTCCATGCTATTTTTGATTTGCTAGAATGAATGTATACACGGAATCCATCATGTAATCATTCTGTACATTTTTTTCATTATAAATTATATTCTTTATTAATTTATAATTATTTGGCTTGATTTACTGCTTTGTTAGTCAAAATTTTCTATTGTGCATGCTTTGAAATCTGTCATTGGGAAACCAGACTAAGTTCACTGAATTTCATTTCATCAAAATCCATAAGAAAAGTTTATCAAAAGCAAATGTAATACATGGCTTCTGGGCTATCTTTAAAAAAAAAACACGAAACCAGGACTAAACAATAAAAAACCAAATAACAAATAAACCATTCAAGATTTTCCAGAAGTTTCAACAGGGATGAGATCCCCGTTACCTCCATGGAAACAACCTAGATCTAGCATCTGCAAATTATCCCACTGGAAGTGATTGAAAGTATTAGCATATGCAGATCATCCCATTGAAAGAGAATCTTTTGTAGTTTAAACTTTTCGGAACGCTGTGTTATGACTGATATGTCATATTAATGATATAATATAATTTTTTTTTTTAAAGTTAATGGCGGTGGAAATGTATATTTAAAAAAATTTATTTACAATTTTTTTTATGGGTGGTTCATTGATACTGTGTGGCTAGTAGATTACTCTGAAAGGTGTGGTCGGTAGATCAATATAAAGAAATCTACTTGTCATAGCAAAATTAGTAAGACTTAATCTTAAGGGTATCCAAGAAATTTGATCCCATGACTTTTTGAAAGAAAAGTATTCAGCAATAAGAGTTTGATAAACTAAGCTATCTTTAGAATTTCACAATTTAAAATAAAATTAAATTAAAAAATACTTTAATCAAATAAACTCAAAATTATAAATAGAAATTTATTTCACAATTCTTTTTATTGGTGGTTTATAGACACTGTGTAGCTATTTCTTGACCCCGTGACCTTCTGATAGAAAAGTATTCAGCAACAAGAGCTTGACAAACTGAGCTATCCATAGCATTTTACAATTTAAAATAAAATTAAATTAAAAAATACTTTAATCAAATAAACTCAAAATTATAAATAGAAATTTATTTCACAATTCTTTTTATTGGTGGTTTATAGACACTGTGTAGCTTGTATTAATCCTGAAGGGGTGTGGCCTGTAGGCCTAACCCCAAAGGCATCCAAAAAATTTAATCCCTCACTTCTCTAAAGACAAAATACTGAACAACAAGAACTTGACAAACTGAGCTATTCTTTAGAACTTTTTACCATTTAAAATTAAAATTAAATAAAAATATTTAATCAAATAAACTCAAAATTATGCTTGGAAATTTCACAATTTAAATATAATAATAAATTATTATATTATTTTAAATTATTTTTTAAAAAATATTAATTTTATTTTAAAAATATTGATCAAATTTCCATGATTGCAACGTTACAGAATTGTTATCGTTCGCACATCGACCTCCATAAAGTTATTTGAAGAATTTGATGGGATTCGCTGTTACTATATGCGTACGTCGTGTGTGGTGTTCGGCATTGGTGTCAGAGTCATGATTAAAACGGAGGATTTGACTTGAAAATTAACATATGTGAGAACCTCGGGATCATAATAAATCCAACGACATCCTTGAACTTGGACATTACATCTATCTGCGCAAGTTTTTAATTTTTGGTGAGCTACTTTGGCTGGACTGATAGCAAATCGTTTTATGGTTAGAGTTTTTTTTTTAAATATGGATTATTTTTATATAATTTAGATTTGATTTATTTAGATTTTAAAGATTATATCTTAATTTTATATTTATCCAGAGTTGAGAAGAATAAAATTTTTTCTAGGGTGCAAATCTTTTGATTATAAATTTTGATGAAAGGTTTCAATATTGAGAGATTTGATCTCTCTTGGCACTTATAGATCTAGGGTTAAGATGGATTTATGCCACTTTCAGTGATGCACATTCACACAATATTTATTTAACATCTAATTATTCTAATCATTTTAAATATGTTAAATATGTTAAATATGTTTAAGATTAATATGGTCATTTTAATCTTAAATTTACTCAGTTCTCTAGCTTATTGAGAGGATAGAGACTTAAAAAGTTGAATGATGAAAAATGATCAAATAAAGATTTTGAATGGAAAGTGACAATGTAAAAGTATTGAATGATAGAAAATGTGAATAATAAAAATGTAGTCAAATTATAAATAGTCTTTATTGTGATCAATCTCAAATTATTTTCTTCTATTATCTTTATTGTCACCCTTGTTAGTTTTGCCATCATTTCATATTGATAAATATGAAAAGGGCCGTTGAAATTGTAGACCATTCAAATCTTTAACTGAGGCAATTGTGGTAAACTTCATACCATGTCTCTCTTGCTCTCGAATATTAATAGTAGTTTTCTCCAAAGTAAATCTTTATAACTTATAGAGTGTTAAACCCTAAGTAAGTTTCAATGGTAGTTGTCTTCTATTACCTTGTTCGAATGCAAGTGACTAACAATGTGGAATGATGGAACATGGTAAGAAAAAGAATGTAGTCAAATACAACTAATTTGCAGTTTCAAAAAACAAATATTTCATGTAAGTGAACATTTTATTTAAGATGAAAATTCAAGTATTTTATTTATGTTGAATTACCTTGACATAGGAATCAATGCACATCGTCAATTTTTTTGTGCTTACACTAAAATCAATGCACATTATCAATCTAATTACTTCGAAATTAATGTAGATCATATATCTAGTTGCCTCAAAAAAATAAACATAGACACTTAAATCATTACATCTAGTGCAAGCAATCAAATAGGATTAGAAATCAGCATTTACACTGAAATCAATGCTTCTTATGCAAGCAATCAAATAGATTAGAAATCAACATCTACACTGAAATCAATGCATCTAGTACAAGCAATCAAATAGGATTAGAAATCAACATCTACACTTAAATCAATGCATCTCATGCAAACAATCAAATAGGATTAAAAGTCTACAACTGCAATGAGACCAATGCATATTGTGCTATCAATCAAATAGGATTAGGAATCAACATCTACACTGAAATCAATGCATTTATTTCATTGAAAAAAAAAATTCATGGCTTTCTAAATCCAAGTTCTTTTGACTTTTGTGAGAGCCTTACTTCCTCCCTCTCTTCCTCTTCTTCCCTCCGCCCCCCTTTCCATCTATATCTCTGTCTCTCTCCTTTTACCCTTCTTTATCTCTCTATTTCACACCCCCAAACATATATACTCTATCCCCATCTATCTATCTCTTTCTCTTTCCTCATGCTCTCCTCTATCACTCATTTTCTCTCCACCTCTCCCTTATTGTTCCCCCCCCCTCTCTCTCCACCTTTCTCTCTCTATGTTTTTATTCTTCCCTCCCTCTCTATGCCCCTCCAACTTCATATCCTCTCCTTCCCTCTCTGCTTATTTCTCGTAAGTCGTATCTGTCTTCCTTCATCTCTCTCACTTCTCTCCCACCTCTATTTCTTTTTCTCTCTCTCTCCATTCATATTGGTGTCCCCCTCTATCTTTCTCTTCTCCTTCTCTCCTTCATTCTCTTTTCCATCCTCTCCCTCACACTCTCTCTCCACCTCTCCATTATCACTCTCTCTCTCTCTCGACCTCTATCTCTTTACATCTTTGTTCTTTCCTCCCTCTTTGCCCCCCTAAAACTCCATCTCTCTCCCCCTCCCTCTTTCCTTCTTTCTCTCCCTCTCTTACCCGTCCATCTTTGTATCTCCCTCTCTTTCTCTTCCCCTTATCTCTCTCTTGTTAAATTAATTAACGGAGATGAAACACATAAAATATTACATAAACTAAAACATATAAATGCATAAAATAAGAGAGAAATAGATATACGTGGTTCACCCAATTTGTGCTATGTTCATAGATAAACAACCAACCTTTTCTTTTTTATTATCCAACAATATGAAGAGATAACACCTACAACAGATCCGTTGTAATTTCATCTTCACTCTCACACAGTCTCCTCTCTCTTTCTCGCTTAGAATAGTAATGCATAGCCACAATACAATTCCCTCATATAAACCTAAGGTTTTCTTCTAAGGAAAATTACAACCGTAAGTTAACATAGCTTCTAGCCTCAGATCATCCGCCTGATGAATGACCTATATTGACTACGAAATTACAATATTTTACAAGGAATTTTTTTTTATCTATTTTTAGCTTTGGGGGCAGTGCCCCTGAACCCCCGCCCAGGAGGCTCATAAAATCAGTGTTGCCCCCTATTCCCCCATGACGATGATCATATGGATGACATTTCCACCCCTTTAGGAATAGGGATTCAACGTGATAGAAACAAAATTCTTCTGAATAATTAGGAAGATAATCAGCCTCCACACCCAACAATATCCCACTTTACAGATTATATAAACTTCGTCGTTGCTTCACTTGCTGGAAAATGACTCCACTTGGACCTGGTTGTTTCTCATCTTCATCATCATTCTTGAAGCCCATTGAAACTAATCAAAAGCTCAATTTATCCTAGTTTTAACCTTTGTCAACATATCTACAAGATTTTGGCTAGTGTGTATATTTTCGAGCTTCAACTGTCCATCTTCTAACATTGACCGTATGAATTGGTACTTGAGCTGTATATGTTTAGTGTTGGAATAAAATTTTGAGTTTTTTTCAAGATAAATGACACTCTGGCTATCACTATATAACTTGCCCATCTCCTGCTTCTTGCCCAATTCATCCATAAACTTTTGTAACCAAATCGTTTCTTTACTAGCCTTTGTAGTAGCAACATACTCTGCTTCGATTATTAAAAGTGCAACAATGTTTTGCAATTTCGAAGCCCAATTAATAGTTGTTCCACCTATAGTAAACACATACCCTGTGGTGCTCCTCCTATTATCTCTATCACCTGCCATATATGCATCGACATATACTTGAAGAACAATGTTTGAACCTCCAAAACATAATGCTTGATTTGTGGTACCTCTCAAATACCTGAGAATCCGCTTCATTTTCATCCAATTCTGTCTTCCTGGATTGTTCATATACCTTCTTACAACTCCCATTGCATGTGCAATATCAGGTATTATGCAAACCATTGCATGCATTAAGCTTCCAACTGCTGATGCATATGTAACTTTACACTAATCCATCTCTTCCTGGATCTTAGGACACATCTCCTTATTTAGAAATGGCTAGCCAAAGGTGTACTAACTGGTTTTTCATTCTGCATATTAAGTATTTCCAACACCTTTTCAATGTACTCACTATGAGACAATGTTAATTTGTAATTTTTTCTGTATCTAGTTATTCTCATACCAAGGATTTATTTTGCAACATCAAAATCCTTCATTGCAAATGAATTTGCCAATTTTCCTTTAAGCACATTTATTTCTTGGATGTTAGACCCTACAACAAGCATGTCATCCACATACAATATTGATATAATATAGCTTCCATCATTTTACCTTTTAAGATAAACACAATGGTCATACTGACATCTAGTATAATCTTGTTTAGACATAAATCTGTCAAATTTTAGATACCACTGCCTTGGAGCCTATTTTAAGCCATACAATATCTTCTTCAGTTTGCACACTAATTTATCCTTCCCTTTGACCTCATACTCTTGTGGCTGTTACATATATATTTCTTCCTCCAAATCTCCATGGAGAAAGGTTGTCTTTACATCTAACTGCTGAATATGCAAATATTCTATTGCCACTAGTATACTCAAAATAGTTTTGATGGAAGTCATGTTAACAACAGGAGAACAAATTTCATCAATGTATATGCCTTTCTTTTGTGCAAACCTCTTCACCACAAGTATATCCTTATTCATCTATTTACCTCCATCTTCTTCCTTCAACATGTAAACCCATTTATTTTGCAATGTTGTTTTACCTGCAGGAAACTTGACTAAGTCCCAAGTCTGGTTATGCATCAAGGATTCCATCTCTTCTTCCATGGCTTTCTCCTACTTCTTCTTGGTTTCTACCTACATTTATTCTTCATATCTTTTCGGTTCACTAGAATCAGTCAACAATATAAAATATAATGAAGGAGAGTATCGTTCAAGGGGTCTACTTATCCTGATAGATCTTCTAACACAACTTTCAAGTGTTTGAGGTGTCTGTTGCTGTTGTGGCTACTAATCATTATTATTTTCAGGCACCTATACTTTTCTGTGATGTAATCAATCACTATGCATTCTTTTTTTTCCTTTTCCCATTTTTTTTCTCTGCATTTGATCCTTATAAAGGACTTTTTCATTGAATATGAAATATATGCTTCTAATTATTTTGTGATTTTCATAATCATATAAGCGATAACCAAAATAATTAATACACTATATAATAAAGGTACATTTGTTTGATTTTTCCTCAAGCTTTGTTCTATTTTCTTTATTAATGTGGACAAAGTCTTCACAACCGAGAGTCTTTAAAAATGAGTAGTTTACATTTTTACCTGTCCATGCCTCCTCAAGGATACCGCCATCCAAGGAACTTGAAGGCCCTTTATTTATTAGATAAACAAAAATATCTACAACATTTTCCCAAAAATGTAAGAGAAATCCTGCATGCAATCTCGTGCACCTTGCATGCTCCATGATTGTCTTGTTCATCCTTTCTAACACATCATTTTCTTGTGGTGTTCTTAAAACTGACTTCTCTCAACGAATTCCATGCCATGAATAGTAGTTATGAAACTATTTGATGTAGTATTCACCTCCATTGTCTGATATGAGACACTTCAATGTCTTTTAGTTGTCTCATTCTCAACCAAATATTTCCATTTCTTGAAAGTATAAAATACATCATCTTTATTCCAAATACAATAAATCTAGGTTTTTCTAGTTGCATCATCAATAAAAGTAGCATAACAGTAAGATCCACCAAGCGATGATACCTGAGAAGGTCCCCATACATATGCATTTATAATCTCTAAATTTTCACTCTTATTTTTCTTCCCAACACTGAAAGTATAACTCTCCTATGTTTTCCATGAATACAATTTTCACAGAAATCCAAATCACCCATGCTTCAAACATGGAAACATATTCTTTGAGTGAAGAACTACATCCCCTTCTCACATATGTTCTTGATTCTATGATTCCAAAGTGTCGTATTTTATCCCGTGGACGTTAAATAATTAACATAATTAGAAATACCATTTCACAAATACAATCTACCAACCTTTTATCATTTCGTTATTACGAGGACTCCTTTAGTGACCTTCTAGGTTTTGTTTGTAAAAGTAGTTACACAACCTTCACCTCCCAATTTCGCTATTGAAATTAGATTTTTCTTTAGATCTAGAACATTCCTTACCTCCTTTAATATCCATTATCTTCCATTTTGTTACTTTATAAAAACCTTAACCATTCCAATGGTTTTATAGGGTTTATCATCACCAAAATGAACTTGTCCAAAATCTCTTTAAACATAATCATGAAAATGTTTCCTATCAGGTGTGGCATGGAATGAAGCCCTTGAATCTACCACCCAGGCATACATAATATTCTCTAATGAAAGAATAAAGGAATCTTGCAACACATCACCTATCATGTTCACTTCATGCTTGTTCTCTTGTTGTCCATCTCCTTCTTTTCCCTTTTGAGATTTGTAGTTTTTATTCGGGCATCCTTTCTTCTCACACTTATTGGGATGTCCCAGACTCTTTCCTCTCTTTAGTTGTCTTCCTTTAGTCTTTGCAGTTAAAGCATTACATATTGTCTCACGTGAGATTTTCCATCACGTTTCCTCGCTAAGAATAGCACCAACAACATCATCAAACTTTAAAGTACTAGATCCAGAGACATAGTTGTTGATAGCCATAACTAAGCCATTCCAACTTTCTGGCAATGAGCATAGAAACAATAGAGCTCTAACTTCATCATCAAAATTTACCCCTGCAGAACTTAACTAACTAGTAACCATATTAAATTAATTTAAATGATCAACAACTAATCCATCTTCTGACATCTTCATATTAAATACATGCTTCATAAGAAATACCTTGTTTGTGGTCAAGGGTTTTTCATATAGTTTGGCCAATGCTATCATTAAACCTTTTGTTGTCATTTCCATTGAAATGTTGAATGCCACTAACAATGCTAGACACAACAGTATTATTCCTAGTGCCTTTATTTCAAGAAGATACCATTCTTCATCTGTCATATTTGTTGGCTTATTTGATTTTATGGTCAATGGTAGGTAAAGATCTTTATGATACAAAAAATATTTCATCTGCATCATCCACAACTGATAGTTTTGGTCATTGAATTTTTTAACCCTAAACCTACCATCTTCCATGGTTGCTCACACTTGAACTAGGAACCCTTCTCTCCTACAAATTTATTAGCCAAATAGACCTTCAACTCTAATACCAATTGTTAGAAATTAATTAATGGAGCAATGAAACATATAAAATATTGCGGAAACGCATAAAACAAGAGAGACAGATATACGTGGTTCACCCAGTTTGGGCTACGTCTATGGATAAACAACTAGTCCTTCCTTTTGCGTTATCCAACAAAATGAAGAGATACAACCCACAATAGATCCACTGTAATTTCCTCTTCGCTCTCACATAATCTCCTCTATCTTTCTTACTAAGAATAATAATAGACAACTGCAATACAATTCCTTCATATAAATTGAGGGTTGCCTTCTAGGGAAAAAAGACCTTAAATTAATATCATCTTCCTAATGAATGACCTAGATTGACTACGAAATTACAATATTTTACAAAGAAAATTTTCATCCATTTTTAGCTTCAGGGGCAGCTCCCATGAACCCTCGCAAAAGGTGCCGGGGGGGGGGGGGGGGGCTCATATAATCATCACCCCCCTCTCCCCCACCCTCGGACCCCCTTAATGATGATCATATGGGTGATGTTGTCGCCCCATTTGGAACAAGGATCCAATGCGGTTGAAACAAAAAAACTTCTGAACAATTAGGAAGATAATTAGGCTCCACACCTAACACCTCTTTCTCTCCCCTCACTCTCTCTCTCTCTTCCATTGTTATTCTCTCTCTCTCTCTCCACCTCTATCTCTTTATGTACTTGTTATTCTCTCCCTCTCCCCATTAAACTCCATCTCTCTCCCCATTCCTCTCTCCTTCTCTCTCTCATTTCCTCTCTCTCTCTTCCTTCCTCTCTCTCCCTCCCCACCATCTCACTCTCTCTCTCTCATCCTCCCCCCTCTATCCTTATGATTGAAAATTGTCATTCTATGTAATCAATATTATATGTAAGGTTTAATATAATAATACTTATAATGGAGATTATTATTATTATAATATATTGAAATAATAATAATAAATATTTAAATATAGGATTCTATGAGAGGAATTATTTAGAAAATTGTCCTGAGGATCCATAACATGAATGAGTTAATTGTCGACATGTTTCGAACCAACTAATGTGGTTCATCATCAGGACAAAAGGATGGATAAAATCTGATCCAACAAGGAATTATAAAGAACAAAAAGTCAAAAGAAAATGACCTTTGAAAAAATTAGTCAAATAACCCTTAAGAAATAATAATAAATTAATTTAAATACCTAATATAGTTATTTATAAAAATGAATAAAAATTATTGAGGATAAAATAAGAAAAGGAATAAAAATATAAAAGTAATATAATAATAATTTAGAATAAATTTTTAAGGGGAAAAAATTGAATGATAATTAGTTAAGAAAATAGTAAACAAGAAAGTTAAGAAAAAATAAAAAAAAATAATTAAATATTAGATTAATACAATAGATAAATAAGGCGAGGATAATGAATAAAGTAAAAATAAATAGATGATAGAATAAAGATAAGGAAAAACAACTAAAAATTAATTAATACCTTAGAGTAAATATAAGGGAATAAATGAGAAAGAAAAAAAAAAAAATATTATACTAATAATATAAAATAATAATCCCCAATCGGGTTGCGAGCTGGCCCTACTGTGCTTGTATGGGCCCATCGATTAATGTGGCTCATTAGGAGCGTCACGACCACCTTCTGCATGCAGACAACACATGGAGCTATGGCAGCAAGCATGCGAGGGTTAATGCATTAGGGTGGCAACATGTTAAGGATATTTGGAGAGGGAAATACTCTATTTGGATTGTCGAGGAGAGTAGTGTGGGCACTGATGATCTTGTGGAACTGGTGTGTGAGGGGAATTCGGGACAGACGGAGACAACGGAATTCCTCGGCAGTTGGTAGCGATTCCTGGTATGTAATCAACCTTAACTCTGAAATTTCAGTTAGAATGGAGTAGTGTATGTAGCATCGGGTTGGGGAATTGAATGTGTCTAGGCCATAGGGTGACGGGTTCTGGAAGGGCTAGAGACATGGCCTCGTTGGGTTCCAGGTCGGGTCTGTGTCCATAGTTCTTCTTGTCCCAATGTCAATAGATTTTTTGATATGCATGTCTCTCGTGGGTGAATGCAAGGTCGAGATGGTGTAAAGTAGGATAAGTGGAATTCCCCTTCCATGGGTCTGGAAGAGAGACAGGGGGTTGGTTCTGCGGATAATGGGGGGGGGTGGGGGAATCAAATTGCCTCAGCATAGAAAGAGAGAGGGTTTAAGGAAACCCAAATTCAACCTCTGGTGGTAGAGGGGCGAAGGGAGAGAAGCTGTGTTGCTCAAGTTATGGGGTAGTCCGGTTGTGTGGACTCGAATTTCTTGGCCCAGGAACCTTTGTTTGGATGGAATTCATCTTAGGTATTGTTGGGGGGCTTGGAATGATGCCGAGTAATTGATGCCAACTATGAATAAAGGGGTATGGACTACCACATTGTTATGAAACCAGCTCAAGAAAAAATAGAAAAGATAGATCAACGCCTTAGAATTCAGCCTCTTCGAGGGGGAAACCTCCTTTACATTACATAAATGAACAATTCTTGGATGATACAAATGACAAAACCTCCTTTCTATATATAGGAGTCTAAGGAGTCACAATATAACCCAGCTGACCTACAATAATAATATAAAGCCACAAAAATAACAATAGAGGGATTCTATGGAGCACAGTAATAACAATATG
>APFE030678744.1:83800-108222 GCA_000404065.3 Pinus taeda
GGGGAATGACATTTGGTCTACGAGCTTGACCATTCTGCCTTCGTGCGGAAAACACATTGCTCTAAAGAGTGAGGAGACAATGGCTCCCATGTAATAAATATAGTCACGTCCAAGGAGTAGATTGTAATCTAAATGTCCTTGAACTACCATAACGTTCATGTGAACAGTTTTCCCTCTCAAAGTAATGGGAACATTTGGAAGGATCCCTAAAGGTCGACTGGTTCCCTTGTCGAAGCCTGCTATATTTCTCATTTCAGGCAAAAGCGATGGCGAACAAAGCGCTTTCCAAGAAGTTGAGGAAAGGATACTCATAGAAGCCCCTTCATCAATGATGGTACCAACCATGACCATTCTGTAAGCTTGTACAATGATTCTGAATGGTACATTGGCTGGCAAACGGGGTCTACCTAGTAGATTCCAGTCGAAGGAAACAACTAGGTTGCTTGGTGGTGGGACCGAATAGACGGGCGGGTAGGACTCTAATGAACTTCCTTCTTGTGTTAAAGGAACGGGAGGACTGCCCCCAAGCTCATCGGAGTCATTGTTGATGAAAAGAATTTGAACGGTGCCGTTCTCTTTCTCTTCAGTGATGGTATTGTTCAAAGATGAATGCTCTGAAGGCAATACCGGGTCAACTGCCGTATGGACCCTTTGACTTTTGTCTGGTATGGATTCCGAGGGTTCATTTTCAACAATAGGTGCTTCGGCTGACCACAAGGATGGGCCAGCCAGATTTTCAACGGTGGAGGGCTCGGCAAGAGTTTTTGATATCCAGGAGGAAGTCGTAACAGTGAAACCGGACAATTATCTAAAACTCTTTTAGCCTCTTCAAGGAAGGGACAACGGTGGACGACGTGATCGCCTGCACACAACTTACAAGGAAGTTTAGGATTCCTTCTTTGTCCATGTGCTTCACTTTCACTAGTTGACAGTGAGCATTCAACATGATCACCATAGGTTGATGCTACCGGATTGTGCAAACGAGGAGACCAGTCCCTTAAGATCCGAGGGATGCAGGGACAAATCTCGGTGATGTGGTATCCATTGCAAATGACACAAGGAGATTTAGGTTTTGACTGTGCGGTGTGTGGATTTTTGCTAGATGATACTTGGTTGTTCCCTTTCGGTTTTGGTTCCTTTTTCTCTTTCTGCTTCTTCTTCTTCTTAGTTACTTGACTTTTAGCTTTATCGACTTTATCAAGCGAAGAGGAAGGAGGAGAAGGCGAATCAGATGAAGTAGAAGGTTGGGAGGCAACTTTAGTGTCGTCTAGTTGCTAGTTAGACTGTTCAAGAATTGTGGGGTTCTGAAAGACAGAGGTAGAGAAGAGCCAGACCGGCAAACCAATTGTCAATCCTGGAAGTGACAAAGTGGCCATATGGGGTGGACCAACATCTCTCCAAGATAGGAAGGGACTAGGATTTCATTCACGGGGAAATCCTTGGTTGGTAGACTCCATTTTATCAACCTGAAGATCAGCGGGGGAATTTGTGACGTTATTCCGATTAAAATAAATTTTTAGACACTTGGACAAAACTTGTTTTTTCAATTTTAAAGAGTCGAGAAAAAACAAAAGATGACTCTAGTCGCCTTCAATTTTTATTGAGCTTGAAGTGACAAGTGCTCAGAGGACCTTTTCCTTTAAGGAGTCTGAAAAGGAGAAACATGGACTTCTCTGGAGATCTAGGCAGAGAGGATTACCAAACCAATCGTAAAAATGCAGAATACTTTTTACGGTATGGCAGTCAGTCTTCTCAAATGTTGTGTTCGGTGCATTACGATTGCTAAGGCGGCAGACACGGCTTCCTAAGGATAGAGGATGCAGCCTATTGTGGTCTCCCAATATATACGCGACAGTACATGGGAGCACAAGTCCGTACTGGAACTTGTCGTCTCAGAGTGGAGGAATCACCCAACCAGCACTGAAAGAAACAATTACCAGGCTTTACGACGCCGGAATATGTCTCTAGCCTAGACCTCTAGATGTTGTACGTTAAGTTCCAAAGCGTTGTTAGATTCATTGGATTTATTTTAAGTTGATCTTGCTTAACAGTTTGCCTTTCAGGTTCACCACATGATGTATGTATAATTCCTAAATGTAGTCTAAGATGATAAACATATGTTTTATCTTCTTTCAGCAATGAAAATCCTAGCTACTAAAGCGAAGAAAGTCAAGCATCTTTTCTTCACAGAGCATAGAGCACATGCTAATATGCACAGTCCTAAATCAAGCCAAGCATTCAAAATGCAAACGCACATGCATGTATTGGTTTTCTGCTCTCTTAATGTGTAAATGACACTAAGAAAGCTATGTGCAAAACTGAATTACTTTTAAAGCGACTGTACTCAACAAAATTCTTTTTCAAAACGAAGTGAAAGCAAGAGAGACACTTTGCGATTTTGAAATGGAAATTGCTTTTCGACACTTTAAAACTAGTAATTCAAATCTTATGCAATAGTAACTGTATAATCAACTATCTAAAACAATGGAATTGCTTCCTAAAACTGAAAACGACAGCTACGACACTTTCAGATCTAGAGACGACAGTTCGACTATGTTAATTTTTGCAAAAGAGAACTAAAATGACGCACAATACATAAAAAATGTTTATAGTTCTTTTCACTAAGGAGGCAGAATAATGCAAGAGAAGGGGGTATTCATAGAAGTAAACTGACTATAGACAGCAAAAACTCTTGAATAAGACTGAAAACAGTGAGAAAAATCCAGAGTCGGAGGGCAAATTCAATCCTCCCTGACCATCGCACCTGTTACACAGTGAACTCAGTATCCAGCGCACCTACTCCATTCGGGAAGTGCGATGCATATAGGCTGCCTTGAAGGTAGGGTGCGATGGTTACAGTGCGAGACTTTAAATGAGATTTCACTCACAATTTGTAGTTTAGTTCAAGTGTTTAAGCTGAATAAGTATAGATCAATGTATGTAAAACACAGGGGTGATCTAAGAGGTTACTAGAGCCACCACTTAGGGAAATTAGATTGCTTGCAGGTCTATTGTTTAATTCATAAACAAAACACGGAGATTGACTGAAGCAACATTGATCTACTTTGCATTTGTATGTCAAATGCAGTTTGAAGGCTAGGTGGCTTTACTTCAGGCTCCGTCTGTATGTTTATAAAAGAAACAAGGATAGATAGGCTAACAAGTAATCTAGTCGCTCCCCAGCAGAGTTGCCATTTTTTTATACGGGAATAATGTCCACACGGATGCTGCTATTCCCACTAAGATGGGTGGCTATGTTAGAAACAAACAATCAAAGTCTACTATTGATTCCTTTTATGAAAATAGATGAGAGGAGAACCGAGAAGGCCAACCTGAGTCTTGCGCTCGATTTCCTCTCTTTCTTGATAGATTTTTGCCGCTTGCTCTTTGTCTCCTCAACTTCAAAAGGACTTGTAGAATCACAACAACATACTACTATGCAAGAAACAAGGATCTAAGTTCATAAATAATGCAGGATTATATGTGCATTAACCATATACAAGCATATATAAAAACGTACACAAGAATATGGAAGGAAACGAGAATAGCTTTATTCAGATGAAAAGTAGTAAGAGGATTACAACCACGAGCTTTGACCCAGCATCATCCTCCAACTAAGAAGCCCTTCTTCACCTCAAGCAAAGCAAAATCACCCAACACTGTGAATGTACACCAGAATACCAACAACACTTCTCTATAAGTTACAAAATTCCAGCCTCTGGATCTCTGTGATGAGGGATCCATATATAGATGATTACAGAGAGGTGAGTCATCTTTTGGGATCTTGATTAGTGTCTTCTCTCTGATAGTTCCTGCTTCCACTTGGAGAATGATGATCTCTTACTCATCCCTGGTCGAAAAAGGAGTGGCAAGTGTCATAAGGGAAGCTTCTAGAAGATTCTATGATCTTCCACCTCGCATTTTTGTCCCTGCCATTTGTCCATTCCCAACCATCGCACCCTATAGAGGAGTAAAACAGTATGCATCACACCCTCTGCATTGAGCTCTCAGTATGGTCCAATTTTGACCATTTATGAGCATTTTTCAGTGGAGAACTTCTGGGAGATGATGTAATCAGTTGACCTTGTTCCTTTAGGCAGTGAAGCAACACTTTTAGGGACTCAAGAGCCCTCAATTTATGGACATTTGTGATTGGGTTTGAAGTGCTCAAATTTTTTTATAACAAATAGGGGCACAAAAATATTAATAAGAGGTACAACTACAATAGTAATGGGGTAATCACTAGTATTATAGGGACCCAACACACATCTTGGGCATCCTATATGGGGTCATTTAGCAAGGGGTTCAACGGGATATGGAATCAGTACCACATCCAACTCAAATCCCCTGTCAATTCCCGTTATTATGCATGGTTGATGAAGTCAATTATTATTGGAAATTATTGATATACTACTGATGGCCTAGTACTAGTTGGCATGACCGGTTTTTTCAAGTTGTGCATTGGGCAGAGAACGACATGTAAAAATAGTCACACTGTAATCCTGTGGTGGCATACAATTACTTGCAGCTAGTGGAGTAGATTCCTTACTCGGATGGTGTCATTTGAATTTCAAGCAGGTCCAAAATGTGGGCACGACCTTTGGTAGCGTCGAGCACCTAAATTGTGGCCTTGGGCTGGTGCAAATATTGGGGTGAGGGAAAGAGAAAAGAAATTAATAGTCAACGACAAAAAAATGGCTCGAGCGAAGGGATGAAATAACAACGGTGGTGGAAGTCGAGGACGGGGGAGGCAGAGAAAGTCAACCCCGTCAACACAAATTTTTTCCAGTGGAGTGGATGGGATAGGACAAGGGCGCAAGCCATCCTCATGTATAATTGATGAAGTAGCCCAAGCTTAACATGCTAGCAGCTTCGCCCCAGTTAGGTAGCTGATTGTAGAGTGGGAAGAAGAAAACCGTCAGAGTGTGGAAGACTTTGATATCGACATGGATGAGTGGAAAGTAGTGGGCCTGGATCCAGGCCATACTCGTGGAATAATCACTCAATATAAGTAGACAATGTGCCTATTCTAGATGATGAAGAGCATTCTAGTGAAAGATCTATAACAATTCCCTTCTGACATGCATGCAAGCCCCTCAGGGGCATTCAGATTTCACTAAAGAACTATAAAGAATTCAGTTCCAACTGCAACAACAGAGTGGTCAGCTGAGATGAATTGAGCAATACATCCCTTGCATACCCCACATAAAGTTTCCTGGTTCTACTGTGAAGGACCCTACTCCAGTGGATTCTACTAATGATGAATACTGACAATGTACCCATGTTTTCATTTTGAATGCTTCAGTCCTATAGATATAGACTTATTATCAGTTATGTTTATAGTTATTTATAGAATAGGAAGTATAAAGACTCTCACATATATATATCTTGGATGGACAGACTTAGTATTTTGTGTTTGTGGATGGCATATTTTGCAGTTAGGTGGCCAACATACCTGGTTTCCTACTAGGCAGGTTGAGGCCACTTAACTCTCAGACATATGGATGTAACCTCTTTTTTACTGAAAATTAATAGAAAGGTACTACCAAGCTTACAAAAAATAATAATATAAATGATAAAAAATCCAAATAAAATCATAATCATAAATATAAATATAAATATATAAATATAAATATATAATAAGACAAAATGGGGAACATAAATATTGATATTTATAAAAATAAATATGTAATAAATATAAATCTTAAAAATATTATAATAAATAATAGTAATAATCGTCATAATAATAATAATAATAATAGTAATAATTGTCATAATAATATAATAATAATTTACAACAAAAAAAACGTGAAAATACAAAGAAAACATACCCAAAAAAAATTGAATTGGAGGGGGGGGGGGGGGAAGGGACCAAGAACCAGAGCGAACTTAAGAAGAAGAAAATTTCGAGGCAAACATAGGGATTCAATTTCTACTAGTTTTCCATATGTCATCCCATTTCCACTGTTAATCTTCTTTTTATTCAAGGAAAAACAGACAAATTGGCTCATATTCTTAAGAAGAATAATATATCCACAACCTTTAAGCCACTTAACACTATAAGATCCTCCCTCTGGGTTGTTAAAGACTGAATTGATGCCTATAACACTAAAGGGGTTTACATGATCCCTTGTTCTTGTGAGAAACATTATATAGGTGAGATAGGTCAATCTATTAAGCGTAGAATTCAAGAAGATTGTAACAACCGTGGTGAAAATTCCATGTAATAAAAGTAAATAAAGGAAAAATAATAACCACGGATGATGGGACACTTATTCCAAGCCGAATGCTTTGCAGAATCCTAGTGATGGGGATCACTTGTGAATGTTTATGGCTAAAGGAAATTGGAAAAGGCAATGGCTAAGACTTTGGAAAGGAAAATTGGCTTTTTTGGCACAATTATTTATGAAAATAATGGAAATTAGGAGAAAAGGTAGGTGAAAGGTCACAGGTTGCATGTGAGGAGGAAAATGAAGGAAAATAAAGGAAAATAATGGAAAATGAAGAAAATAGGGGCCTCATTCATAAAAATGCTTCAGAGGATAAATTGGTAACCTTTTGTTAATTCATTTTTGGAGCTCTCTCATTATTCTCTCTCTCTCTCTCTCTCTCATACTCTTAGAGACTTAGAGTTTTCTTGGAGCACTCTTGGAAGGTGTGGCATATGTGGATTTTTGGAGGAAGAATGCATAAGAAGAGTAGGGAAGTGCAAGAGGGCATCGGGATCAACAACTACATCAAATTTTCTTGCAGGTACCGAGTTGCATGTATGTTTCCTTCACTAGTTTTGGCATGCATTGTTGGGAATAATACTAAGGGGGGGGGGGGGGGGGTGTGAATTAATATCTATCAAATCAATAAATTTTTCTTTTCATACTGAAATTTATATATGCTACTTCAATGAAGGTGACTTGCGTGTATGCACAATTGTATTTAAGGAAACCAACGTATATCTAGTGAACTTATGATTCAATTAATTCATCATATGTTAATCTTTCATCAGTGCATCAATACTTTATTAACCATATAAACAATAACCATGTGCAGTAATAACATAATAAACCATCACACATAAGCAACATACATGAACACCAAGATTAAGATGGAAACCCAATGCGGGACAAAAACCACCTATTTTTGTAATCTCTGTCTTCTTTTAATATAAGAAAAACCTGTTTACAATCTGTACTAGTGCAGACTGATATCAGTACAAAAGCACCCACCTTCAGAAGGATATAAGCTTCTCGCGTTCTCCAGCTTCTATTGGAAGGGAGCTACAATCCCCTAGGTCTTGTACTAGCCAATCCATTTACTAGTACGTAGGCATCGACCTACAGAAGGCTTCAACCTTCACTCATTTTCTAGCTGCTACTGGAAGGGATCTCCAACCCCCTAGCTCTTGTACTAGCTAATCCATTTACTAGTACGTAGGCGTTGGCCTATAGAAGGCTATGACCTTCACTCATTTTCCAACTGCTACTGGAAGGGAGCTCCAACCCCCTGGCTCTTGTACTAACCAATATATTTACTAGTACATAGGCGCCGACCTACAAATGGCTACAACCTTCTCTCTTCCTCCAGGGACCACGTTTCATATATTTTCAGAATGGATACTCCTAGAACACGACACCACAATCTCAAGGCCACATTTCATCCAATTTTCATATTGGACCCAACAACAACATTGAAGCTCAAAATCAATCACCACTGCAATACAACCAATCACTAAAAACCAATCATCACTGAAGAAAATCACAATCAATCAATCTGAACATTTAGAACACATTCACCAGAATACAAAGCAGAACCCAGAACTCTGCATTAACAACTAGAACCAACTGCAAATTCAAACATCATATTTCATAATTTATACGCTACTTAGATGTGCTGAACCATCGTGTATATGCGCTTTTACCAAAGCGAACTAGTGTATATATCTGGAAATACTAAATTAAAACTTCACATATATTCTAGACTTTAGTCATACCCAGATCATAACATTTACAGAATAAAACATGTGTTAGTATTTAGATCTAGACTATCCATGATCAAACCACATAATGATAATTCATTTAAGGCCTTATGATCTTGATCCATCATCCATCATCAATTACTTAGGTGCATCCTTAGTTCATATCAAGCAAAGCATCATAAACCTATTACCTGCATATTTGATGTAACCCTTCATAAGATATTCAATACTTGCACACCTTGGCCTTATGATGTTCTTCTCCTTATATAGTTTTTGGCCTTTCTCAATACCTCGGACCAAAACCACTTAGGACCCGTGGTTAGAGGAAGTAACCGACTATCACTTCCATAGTTAGGAGTAAATAATTTTATTTGAAGACTTTCTTTCCTTGGTTGTTGATGGGGTTTACCTCTTATCTCCTTGTTGATCATTTCAGAATTTACATTAGAGTTCCTTGCCTAATCTTGTGAGCTATATTCACCTTCAACAGTTTCATGAAAATGAAGACCAGTTTTCATGGTAGGAGACCTTTGACTACTAAGAATATTATCCAAAATCTTAGTACTGTCTTGAAATCGTAACAGTTTATCCTTTTCCTATAATTTACATTTTAATCTATTTAACTAAACCTAATATTGCTCTTCCTTTCCCAGATATTGTTTCTTCATGATTTCTTCAACCTTTCTTCCTTCTTCCACTTGTTGCCTTAATTTGAGAATCTCATTTTCTTGTTCTTCGTCTACTTAAGGTAGTTCTTCATTCTTCTTATTTGGGTTTTCACGATCTTATTTTAGAGAGAGGATCTTAGCTTCAAGACTTTCATAGTATCTAGATCTATCTTTAAGTCTCTTGATTGTTGTACTCTTTTCATTTACTTCATCCTTTAATGATGTCACTTCATCCTGCATCTTTTGGCATTGATCTTCCTTTTCCTTGTATTGCCTCCTTACCTTGTTTCCTTCCTTCAACTGAGCTTTTAATCTGGTAACTTCTTCTTTGAAGGAACACTCCCTTTTGTTAAATAGATCTTGTTGATCTCTAATTTTATCAGTGAGTCTTTTAACTTCTGCCTCTATATTTATTTCACTATTACTTTCGATATCTTCAACATTGCATGAACAAAGAAAAGTATCACTAGAGGACCAAAAATTTGTACCTGATACTTCTTTTGCTTGTTTATATTCAATCTGAGGTGATTCTGAATCTGAATACTTGCTTCCACCTAATGGCCAATTGTCTCTCTTGTTTTCACTCTTCCTTTGAGATGTCTTCTTCTTCTGAGGCGCTTTCTTTTTTGGCTTCTTTCCCATTGTTTCTACGGGTCTTGTTCAAGTGATCAAGCTTCTACCAAAGGACACGCTCTGATACCAATTGTTGGGAATAATACTAAGGGGGGGGGGGGGTGTTGAATCAGTGTTTATCAAATCAATAACTTTTTCTTTCCATACAGAAATTTATATACACTACAATGAAGGTAACTCGCGTGTACACACAACTGTCTTTAAGGAAACCGGTGCATATCCAGTGAACTTATGATTCAATTAATTCATCATATGTTAATCTTTCATCAGTGCATCAGTACTTTATTTACCATATAAACAATAATAATGTGTAGTGATAAAATAATAAACCATCACACATAAGAAACATACATGAACACCAAGATTTAAGGTGGAAACCCAATGCGGGACAAAAACCACCTGCTGCTGTCATCTTTGTCTTCTTTTAATATAAGAAAAACTTGTTTACAATGTTGTATTCGTGCAGACTCATACCAGTACATAGACACCCACCTGCAGAAGGCATAACCTTCTCTCATTCTCCAGATTCTACTGGAAGGGAGCTACAACCCCATAACTCTTGTACTAGCCAATCCGTTTACTAGTACGTAGGCACCGACCTACAAAAGTCTCCAACCTTCACTCATTTTCCAATTTCTATTGGAAGGGAGCTCCAAACCCCCTGGCTCTTGTACTAGCCAATCCATTTACTACTACGTAGGTATCGACCGATAGAAGGATATGACCTTCACTCATTTTCTCGCTGTTACTGGAAGGAAGCTCCAACCACTTGGCTCTTGTATAGGCCAATATGTTTACTAGTACGTAGGCACCAGCCTAGAGAAGGCTACAACCTTATCTCTTCCTCCAAGGACCATGTTTCATGAATTTTCAGTCTGGATACTCCTGGAACACAACACCACAATTTGAAGGCCACATTTCATCCACTTTTCATACTGGACCCAAAAACAACCTTGAAGCTCAAAATCAATCACCATTGAAATACAATCAATCACTAAAAACCCATCGTCACTGAAGAAAATCACAATCAATCAATCTGAACATTCAGAACACAGTCACCAGAACACAGAGCAAAACCTAAAACTCCGCATTAAAAACTAGAACCAAGTGCAACTTCAAACATCATATTTCATAATGTATATGCTACTTAAATGTGCCGAACCAACATGTATATGCGCTTTTACCAAAGCAAACCAACGTATATATCTGATAATACTAACTTAAAACTTCATAGCTATTCTAGACTTCAATCATACCCAGATCATAACATTTATAGAATAAAAAATGCGTTAGTATTCAGATCTAGACTATCCATGGTCAAACCACATAATGATAATTCATTTCGGGCCTTACGATCCTGATCCATCATCCATCATCAACCACTTAGGTGCATCCTTAGTTTAGATCAAGCAAAGCATTAGAAACCCATGACCTGCATATTTGATCTAACTCTTCATAAGATATTCAATACTTGCACACCTTGGCCTTATGATCTTCTCCTCCTTATATAGTTTTTGGTATTTCTCAATACTTTAGACCAAAACCACTTAGGACCCATGGTATTCTTTGACGGGATCAAATAGTTGTTACTCTGCTCAATATTGTGGGCTAATACCATGGTATTGACCCCTGGTATTCTTTGCTCTTGAATTTCCTTGTTTTTCCAAATTGTACGTGATTTTTCTCTTGTGAGAGTGTGTGTATACATATACGCTCTTTTTGTTTTGTGCTCCCATGAGTATATGCTACTTGTAGAAAATGAACTAGCATATACCTCTCTTTCTTCAATCTCTAGAGGTTGATCTGTAATTCTTTGTCATTAACCTGTTGCACTGTGAGCTGTCATCTATGTGAGTTTCCAACGAGGACAACATCTGTATCATAATGCCAACATGCATGGCATATGCATGTGGATTTTTGGTTGTGATTTGTCATTTTCATGGAGGATGGCTAGGATTGACAGTGGATTTCTTAGCCTTGCCATTTCTTGGATAGTCATGGTGATTGTGGGTTTACTTTCATTGTTTATTTTTGGTTGGTTCTCATGTTTCCTTAGCTTGGGTTGAGTTATTAGTCTTGGAAGCCTTGGTTGGAAAAACGCTCTGGAAGCCCTCTAACAACTTGGGTTGAGTTACTAATCCTGGAAGCCTTGGTTGGACAAATGCTCTGCAATCCCTTAGTGGGTTGAATTACTAGTCTTGGAAGCCCTGGTTGGACAAACACTTTAGAAGCCCTCAATAAGTTGTGGGTTGAGTTACTAGTCTTGGAAGCCTTGGTTGGAAAAATGCTTTGGAAGACCTGGAAGACTTGGATGGAGACCAATCTGATTATGGTTTCGTGATGTCCGATCATCAGGTGGAATCCCTATTTGATGGGTTGAGGTGGATGGCCTCTGGAAGCCCTGGATGTGTTTTATTGATGTGTTCTATGAGAACCCACATTCATGCTTGGAATATGGCACAGGGGTGATTGGACAAAGAGATATTTGGCTAAGCTATTTTATGGTTGGGTGGAATGTGGAAGTCCCATCCCATGTTTGGATTTTGCATCATTAATGAGAGGTTATTTCTCCTCGTATTTATATGAGAATTTTGATGGATTGTATGTGGTCTATATGGCTATACTTTCATGAGTATTTCTGTCCCTATTATGTTCATTATGTATGTGTTTTATGAGCAACAATGTATGAATCTCCTCATGTTTTTACTTTTAATTGAACGATCAATGTATATATGACCTAATGGATGGAATGCCAGTTGATGTGTTGAGGCATCAATGCTTCTTAGTGATTCTCATCTAAGTATGAGACCCCTATGCTCATAATTGTTAATTACACCTGTAGATTACACATTTGCAATATGTTTGACGAAATGCCTGTCATGGCTAGTAGGTATCCAGTCAAGGTCTTGAACAAGTATTTTATTTAGTACTATCATTTCCATGTTAATTTACTGATATGAAGAGATGGTTCATTTTTGGGCAATGAACTGGCTTGTGGGCCAGAAAACGTGGCTCAAATCCCAGAGTCGCTGGCATAACACTGACAGATTCGGTCTCTGATCACTTGCAGACAAGCCTATGAGAGCAACTTTGGGTTTCTGGTTATACTTATGCATGTAACATGGGAGAGATTGAGCCTTACATTATCCAAAATATCAGTGGGACCCCAAGGAAAACTGTCTAAAGTATTGGATTGGTTCATGAGGATCCTGTAGTTGATAAATAATGTTTGTATGGTGTGTTTTCATCAGTTCCACTTCCTTAATGTGACTTAGGAGGTTGAATCATATCATAGTGGCCTCTCATCACATGTTTACTTCGATTGGTTGGTTTCTTGGGTAGATGTGGGAGTAGGGTGTTACAGAGTGCAATCAGAGCATGGTTCACCCCTTGGATTGGATAGGATATGTGTTGGTCATGCATGCATATCAGCTATATGTGTGTCTCTCACCCTTGCATTCCATGTGTTTGATGCATTTGCATGATGATGTTCATGGTTGTAGTGATGTTGTCATGTGAAATTGAGGTGTGATTGTGGAATGCGTCATTGTGAGTGTGTTACTGGTTACATGTCGATTTATGTCACTTACATGTATCATTGTAGCATGGTTGGTTACATTCTTGCATGTTTGGCTACATCCTTGTACGATTGGTTGCATGTATCATTCTTGCAAGTCTGATTTCAAGAATTGTTTATTCACGCTTGACCATATGTGTTTAAGCATATGTGTGGATGGTTATGCATCACTTATGCATGTTCATGTTTGGATGTGGTCAAGTGTATGGTGACGTAATGATGGTGGTTGCCATGCATGAGGTCGTGGTGTGTGTTATTGTTGAGGTCATGCATTGATGACTGGACCCTAGCTAGAATGACGGTTTCATGGTCATGTGCTTATGTTTTATGTTTCTATATGCTGTCATGATTATGTTAGACATGTATCACACTGATTTGTTGATGTTGCATACAAGGTATCCTCCTTGAGATATACTAAGGTACGTTGATTTATTGTGATTTGGTTTAGTTGACATGATATACCTTGTAGGAAGAAATATTAAATGGCTAGCAAGATGGTTGATTACAAATACTCTCCCTATGAATCAGAAGAGCAATATGGTGTTGGGATCTCTTCCGATTTGACATTGACACTGAGAAATTTAAAGGAAGAAATAAGGAGTTGTAAGGAAAATAATTATAGAATCATATAGGCACAAGAAAAGCTAGCAGAGGTAAATGTAGTCATACTTCAGAGCTTGTCATATTTGTAGTGATAGGGACCGCTTTAGATCAGCCATGAGAAGGAGGATAGGAATAATGGGGCATATGGTAGTAGATCACATGGTGGTCACTGATCAGATAGAGATGAAATAATTAGAGATGAAATATTGTTGGACAATCTGGATAGGAGAAGGGATAGACACAATTATGATTCTAGTTTTGATTCAAATAAGCACTATGATCATCATTGGTATCATCCTTACAGGAGGAGTGATAAGGGTATTTTCCATATGAGTTTAAGAAAGAAAAGGCACCTACTTTTGATGGAGAGGTTAAGAAATCACAAGATGTAGAGGCATGGTTGCTAGGCATGAAGAAGTTCTTCAAATTGCATGACTATTCAGAGAACATGAAAGCTAGAGTGGCTACATTTAGTCTCAAAGGAAAAGCAGATAATTGGTGAGAATCCATGAAGAATTTCAGAGGTATAAATGAGGAATATTTGACTTGGAGTGAGTTTGAGTGGATATTCAAGAAGAATTATTTGACAGAAAGATATCTTGATGACAGGGATAAATAATTCTATGAGCTGAAGATGGGATCCATGACAGATGATGAGTTCACTAGCAAATTTTTGGAATTGCTGTGGTATGTGCCTTGTCTCAAGGAGGATAAGACTAAGATTCAAAGATTCATTGTGGATTACCAGTTTCATTTAATGATATAATTGATTTTGACGAGCCTAGATCGTTGGAGGAGACCATTCTAAAGCTAAGACATTTCTACGAACAATCGAAGCACATAAATGAGACTAATCTAGAATGGAAAAGTAATGCACAGAACAAAGGAAAATGGTACAAAAAGGGAGCAAGGCCTCAAGATACATGTAACAAGGACAATGTTACACCACCTAAGAAGTTCAATGCATCAGATATGGGACAAATTTTCCGATCAAGAGAATAGAACAAGGAGGCTGGATGGAGGCTTATAAAAGCGTTGAATTTGTGGCAAGGATCATTGCAGGAGAGATTGCCCGTAGAATCAGGGTGGTAGACCTCAGATATGCAGTGCACAAGAGGCATAGATTGTTGAGGATGTTGGTCAAACTATTTCATGTATCTATGTAGCATTGGATAACTAACAACAAGATCATCAAGAATATATCATTGAGATGGATGGCAAGGTTTGTGATCAAGTTATTTCTATTTTGATTAACCCTGGATCTAATTATGGCTATGTCAGTCCTGACTTGGTGGAAAAGTGTGGTTTGAGTAAGGAATTACATGCAGAGTCTTGGTTAGTATAGTTGGCTACAACTATAAGGAACGAGTTCATCATTGGGCAAGATCTTGTGCCTTTGATTTGAATGGTATGCCTACTGCAACACATTTGAAAGTATTACCGCTCGGTTCATATAGTATGTTGTTAGGCATGGACTAGTTGTATCTGCATAGAACCAAGGTGGATTGTTATGATAAATCCATTGAGTGTGTTGATGTCAATGGGGAACCAAGAGTCTTACAGGGTAATATGAAATCTACATCAATTAAGATGGTGAAAACTATGCAAGCAAAGCGTAGCTGTAGGAAAGGGTGTAAGTTAGTCTCAGTGCACATTTATAGTGATAAGGGTAGAAGCTAAGGATATGCATGTTTTGAGTAGGTACCCAACTTTACAATAGTTCAAGGATGTATTTCCTAAGGACATTACAGAGTTTCCATATCATAGGGAGGTAGACATTTCTATTGAGTTAGTGCCAGGGGAAACTCCAGCATCAGTAGCACCTTACAGGATGAGCACACTTGATTTGGTTGAGTTAAAATTATAGTTAAATGAAATGTTGGACAAGGGATAAATTAGGCAAAGTGTATCACCTTGGGGTGCACCGATCTTGTTTGTGAAGAAGAAAGATGGTACTCTCAGATTGTGCATTGACTATAGTCAGTAGAACAAAGTGACTATGAAGAACAGGTACCATTTTTTGAGGATTGATGAATTGTTCGGTCAGCTGAAGGGGGCAACAATGTTCTTGAATATTAACTTGAGATCAGGATACCATCAAGTACACATCAAATCAAAGGACATCTACAAGACTATGTTCAGGACCAGGTATGGGAATAATGAGTTTGTTGTTGTTCCATTTGGCTTAACTAATGCTCCAACTACATATGCTTTATGAATAGTGTGTTGTGTCCATATTTGGATAAGTTTGTTATTGTGTTCATTGATGATATGCTGGTATATTCTAAAAATGAGGAAGAGCATGCTGATAATTTAGAAGTAGTGTTGAGGTTGTTGAGAGAGCATCAGTTGTATGCTAAGCTTAGCGAGTGTAGTTTCTTTTAGAGTGAGGTACACTACTTCGGACATGTTGTCTTGAAGGAGGGCATTGTAGTAGATCCAAAGAAGATAAGGGCCATCATGGAGTGGGTAGCTCCTAAGAGTGTGGATGAGGTGAGATATTTCATGGATTTGGTAGCTATTATAGGATATTCATTAGGAACTTCTCACAGATTTCTTATCCTATCACATCATTGTAGAGGAAAGGTGATATTTTTTTGAATGTTTAGTTTTTGTTGTGCTAATATCAATTACATATTTCTAAACATATTCTTTCTGATTGCTTCTTGTGCTGAGGTTTCATTAGCTGTTTGTGTATGTAATCAGGTAAATTTCCTTAAGTTTAAAATGAAATTCACAAGAAAAATAGCTTCAAAACAAATATTGAACAACAAACATTCAAAGTATAGAAAACCATCAAAGATACACTTTAATAGGGTGTTTTGATGGAGTTCACCCCTCTTGGGCTACATCTCCTTGGTCCAACTTCCATTGCTTAGGCCTTTGTATTAGCTCAGTGTGAAAAAATTATGTTTTACAAAGATCTATGGCTCCCGATACCCACACCAATGTGTTCAAAATGTCCAAACTAGCTAAGAACAACTCTTTCTGAGCACAATTTGGTCGAAAATTACCTTCTCTATGACGCAAACAATCTTTTCCTACAATTTCTCCTCTAATTCTAGAATGACTCTAGTGAGTGTGCTAAATCTAGAGGCAAGCCCGAATTTGGGGGCATAGCCAAAATTCTGCCAAACTAAACAGAGAGTTAGTTAGTGTTAATTTTAGTTTAAGTTATGATTTAGTGTTGATCACCTGGATTAGGCTAATTGCAACCTTAACTGCACCAGACTAGACACATGCTAACCATTTGGAGTAATGGTATGTCGGAACTGTCAGAGTGATTAACCATTTGGGGTTACATTCATTGCGTTCACATGTCAAGACCACTAACTGTCATGGAGTATGGTGACTGTCCGCCATGCTAATCATTTGATGTAACAATAGTCACGTTCACATGCGGAGACTGTTGTAGTGATGGTTGTTGAACTGTCTGCCGGGGTAGAATGTAACTATTTTCCATTAACCAAACATCTGTTCACGTGGGGGATGGCTAGCCTGCGGGTTGGTCCTCCAGTAACTGCCCAACTCCTAACCTTTTCACTTGAAATAGTAATGGAGAACATACATGGTTAGAGCCATGGTGGTAGTGGAGGCAGATAAGGTATGCGGACGGTATGCTGAAGGCCGCGGGTTTGACCCCGACCTCCACCATAATATTTTGATCCACTATGTCGAGACTCTCAAGGCCTTTGGGAAGTGCCATGTGGTGGCCTCTGGGCTTGTTACATGGTATTCTTCCATTGGTCCATAAATAAACCAATCAGATTGCGACAACACACCATTTGTACAACCCAATCAAATGATGCCATTTGTCCATATGGGATTCATCGTTGACCATTGTTGACCATGCCTAGTCACTTTCCACGTCAGCAATATGGACTACTAACTGTGTAGTGACTACGCAATTTTTTTGCAAATTTCACCTATTTAGCAAAGTGATCATAACACAATAAATTTCTCATACGAACTCAATTTTGAATGAAACGAGTTGCATTAGGATCATTTTTCCGAGATGGACATGGTCATTTAGGTTTTGAGCCATTATGCGAACTTTGATTTTTGAGCTAAATACCGAGCACCTGATTATTCCTCCCCACTAGAAGGCTTTTGGACCCCAAAATATACTATCAATTGTTTAGTAGGTGAGGGTACAACTACCTCACCTTCTCGGTTTGCAACCATTTGGCTTGAGAAGGCTTTTGTCCCTTGAGTCCCACTCTAAGGTATTCGACATCTCCTCTCTTCAAAGTCCTAGTTCTTTTGTCAAGTATGAGATCTTGCTGAAGCTCATATAGATATTCTGGCAGTAAATCATCTATTGATGGCAGTTGAACATGTTCTCCTTGATCATCAATCAAAGGAGGCTCAAAAGATCTCAAATTATCAACATTAACAACATAGTATATTTGCGTATAAGGAGGCAAATCAAGCTTAAATGCATTATTACCAATATTTTCCAGATTTTTAAAAGGACCATAATGGATTGGCTTAGTATTTTTAACTTCCCCTTGAAGTCTCTCTTTGCCAATATATAACCAAAATTCGTCACTAACTTGAAATTTGTGATCAACCCGGTGTTTGTCATTCCTTGCCTTATAGCTTCTTTGACTTTTCTCAAGTTGTTCCTACACTGTATAATGTATCAACTAAATTTTCTCTATGAACTTCCTTGCCTTATCAATATCACTGTGACCATCGATGGCAACATCTTTCTCAAAGATGAAGTCCAATGGTGATCTTGGCAAGTACCCATAACAGCCTCAAATGGTGATGTGTTGGTGGAAGAATTCTTTTCCTTGTTGTATGGATGTTGTATATAATGCAACTGTTCATCCCAAAAATTGGGATGTTTGCTGCAATATCCTCTAAGAAGATGAATAATTGTTCTATTGAACACCTCAATTTATCCATCTGTTTGTGGATGAAAGGATGTACTCTTCTTCAACTTTATGTCCATCATGTCCCACAAATTTGACAAACAATTCCCAACAAATTGAGAAACTCGATCACTTACAATAGAAGTAGGAAGACCAAAATGAACCCAAATGTTTTGGAAGAAAATATGAGTTGTTTGTTAAGCTACAATTTTCTTTTTACATGGTGTTAATATGCACATCTTACTGAACCTATCTACAACTACATACAAGTAATCATGACCTTTCCTTGACAGTGGAATACCTCCTACAAAATCCATTGAGATACTCTCCCATGGACATGAAGGTACCAGAAGTGGAGTGTATAAACCATGTTTCCTATTTCTAGGCTTACTTGTAGCACATAAAGAACATCCTCTTATGAAATGAGAAATATTATCTGACATGTGTGGCAAATAACAATACCTTTGAAGATTCACTACTATCTTGCCTACACGAAAGTGTGCAACAATCAATGAAGTGTGCACCTCCCTTGTGATACTGTTTCTTTCTCCCTGTGGAATACGCAACTTGCCCAAGTGATACAACAAATTGTTATGTACATGATAATCCAACTCTTCAATCATTAGACGAATTTTGAGGTCTAAAATGGGCCTCCTAAGAAAAATGTACAACCAAAATAAACTTTATAAGAACCAATAGGATTCAGGATGATGATGTCAACCATGGGGGATGATTCACCATTTTTGGAGTAAAAGGATTAAAAAATAATAAAATAGTAAAACTACTTTTTCAAATCTTATTTTCAACTTATCTCCTTAAGGTTTTACTTAAATTTTGAGTGGGAGTACTCATTGGATGCAAAATTTAATTCCTCATCCAAGGAGTACCTATGTTGCATACTTTCGATGGACCCTACTACATGAAAAATGTGATTGCAATCACATTTTTCATGTATTTCTCATTTTTCATGTAGTAGGGTCCATCAAAAGTATGCAACATGGGTACTCCTTGGATGAGGAATCAAAATTTGCATCCAATGAGTGTTTTCGCTCGAAATTTGAGTAAACCAAGAGGGAGATAAGTTGAAAATACGAGTTGGAAAAATAGTTTTTTCTTTTTTCCCCCTAAAATTTGATGATGTAATTAATTCTTATTTTATTATTTCCACTATTATTTTATAATTTTTTTAGGAGGCCCATTTTAGACCTCAAAATTCCCCTAATGTTGATTTCCTTGACTCAATCTTGCATATACTTCTTGAAAGTCACTATCATTTGCATATTTTTCTTTGTAACTTTCACGCAAAACATAATTATGCTTGAGTATAATAGATGAATTTACAATAGGCCTTGAAATCATATCAACTAACTTATTGTATATTCCCTTTTAATACCTGGTAACCAAATGAAATTGTTGTAGAAAACCCATCCATCTGAAATGTCACAACTACTGCAACTTTGACTGTGATTGTAAATACAACAATGGTTGATGGTCTATATGGATGATGGTCTCCTTCCCCATCAAATAGTGTTTCCATTTCTTAACACTTTGTACTAATGCATAAAGTTCTTTGTCATATGTGGGATAGTTAGTTACAACTCCATTAAAAATTTCAGAATGAAATGAAATGGGCTTACCATGCTTGCAACATAACTGCTCCCATGGCATAATCCCTTTCATCAATTTGAATCTCAAATGGCTATCTAAGATCCGGAAGAGCCAATATTAGTGCCGAACTTATATTTTTCTTTAAATCATCAAATTCTTTTTGCTGTACATCTCCCCAATGGAAGACTTTCTTGACACTTGTCAATGCATGTAAAAGAGCTGCAATGGAAGAAAAATTAGCAATAAACTTTCTCCAATATTGTTCTGCCCCTAAAAAGCTTCTTACCTCTATAACTGTATTGGGATTGGGCCAATTCAGAATGACCTCAATCTTAGAGGGGTCGATCTTCAGCTCACCTCCTCCAACAATGTGCCCCAAATACACTAAAGAAGTCTTACCAAATCCACACTTTGACATCTTTAAAAACAACTATTCTTTTCTCTAGACATCAAGTGCTTTGTTTACATGCATGACATGTTCATCTCTTGACTTGATGAATATGAGAATATAATCTAAATAGACAATGAAAAATTCATCTAGAAATGGTAACAATACATCATTCATTACCCTCATGAAAGTAGCTGGAGCATTTGTAAGACTGAAAGGCATAACAAGCCACTCAAACAATCCTTGTTTAGTTTTAAATGTGGTTTTCCAAATGTCTTTTTCAACTATCCTAACTTGATGATAACCACTTCGTAAATCTAACTTAGTGAAATAATTTTCATACCTTAACTGATCAAGCAAATCATCAATTATTGGGAGTGGATAATGATTCTTTGCCATGATTTTGTTTAGTGCACGGAAATCCACACACATGCACAAAGTTCCATCCTTCTTTGGCACCAAGAAAATGGGCGAACCACATGGAAAAGTAGATGGGTGTATGATAACTTTGTTCAATAATTCTTGAATTTTATTTTTGATTTCCAATCTCTCCATAATAGACATGTGATACATGCCAATGTTTAGAAGTGGAATATCCTATTGCAACTGAATCTCATGTTGAATTCCCCTCTTGGGAGGTACCCCTTTGGTTCCTGAAACATCTCGCCATGCTTGCTTACAACATCAAACAAATCAGATTTGAATTTATCATCACAACCTTCAAAAGATTCATAATCAATATCATTCTGTTTCTTGATCATGAGAAGAACAAAATTTTTGCTTGCATTTACTAGTCCCTTCATCTGCCCTGCATTAACCAAAGAAATGTTCAGCTTTTTTCGATGGGCTCTTTCAATGTACTCCACCCCATTCTTTAGCAATATGTATTTGTTATCATGGAGATAAAATACTACTTTCATATCATAAAAATAAGGACTACCCAAAATGCTTCCTGAGATGTCAAGTGGAACTACATCTAACTCAACTTCATCAATGAACTTTTCAATAATGGCGAACTTGAATAAACACTTCCTTGTAACCTGTAATTTTTCATTGTTAACTATCTAGCCCAATGGATATGGCTTATGATGAGGTACACTTTCAAGGTTTAGTTTTTTAACCAAGTCTTCTGAAATAAAGTTTGATTGTGAACCACGATCAAATAATGCACTAATATTTGTATGATTTGAAATCACTCTTACATGAAACAACTCTATTCTTGACTATTCATTTGGAGTGTTGTTTTGACTATGTTATGAACTAGTGCTTGCAAAAATTTGTTTTCCTTTTGTAACCATGGCTGAAATCTTGGTCTCATCACCAGAATCTGAACCAAGGTCATGTTGTGTGGTAGCGACCGTCTTTTGTTTTCTCTTATTGCTTTGTTTCTTAGGCCTTAATTCGGGATGCAATTTCTAGCAGTGGGATTCATCACGCCCCTCTTTGGAATAGTGTTTGCATGTGATTTTATCCGCTTATTTATTCACACTTGCATTCTGCTTTCCCTTCCATTTTCCACCCTTCTCTTTCTCCTTACCCTTAAATGGCTTCCTCTTACTATCCTCTTCCTGAATGTTCTTTCCTCTAGATTGAAGGTACATGGCTTGCACACATACGTCATCTAAATTGTTTGGATTAAACATAAGGATAGTATGTTTCAAATAGGAATGTAAAACCCCAAAATATTTCAGCAGTGCATCTTGGGAATTCAAATTCACTCCTAAAAACAAAGTCGTTTTCCTAAACTCCTGTGTATAATCTGGGACTGTTTGGCCTTTAAGTTGCCTAAAATTCTACCAACTCATAATATCTTTTTGCATATAGGCTAAAGGATAAAATTGTCTTTAATTGTAGAAACAAATTCAACACAAGTAATGGATATCTTACCATGGATTCAAATTTCTTCTTGAGTCTTTTCTTCCCACTAAACTAATGCAACTCCTTTTAGCCTCAGTGAAGCCAACTGGATTTTTATGTCGTCTTCTTGAAGGTTCTGAATTCTACAGTATACCTCCAACTGTTGAATCCAATTGTCCAACTTTTTTGCATTCACCTCTCCATTGTACATGGGAATTTCGAATTTTATGTCCAATTTAAGTAATGGAGTCTTTCCTTTCAGGGTTTTTAAACGAGTATGGACAGTTTTAGTGGTGGTAGTGGAAGATGATGCTGTATGAGATGATGAAGATGATGAGGATGGTGGAGATGGAGGTGGCTTTCCACCATTCCCTTTGGAATGCTTCTTCTCATCTTTTTCGTCCTCTGAGATTCCTTCTCCATGTGGAGGTTTAGAACTCTTTCCAACCATTCTGGTGTTCCTCTCTTCATAGAGGACTTTAACCATCTCAGTTAAAGTGAAGAAATCTTTCTTGAATTCTTCCTCTTCTGAAGAAGGACCTTCATGCTCTCTTTCTCCAGACATAATGGCTATGGATTCAGGCTCATAAATTGGTACTACTTGTACATCTTCATTCTCCGTTGAAGGCAAAACTTGAGGAGTTTCAAGTGTAGTTGGAATTGGAACTTTGGGTGGTAGAGATTGTGGCCTTGTGGCTCTCCTTCTTCTGGGCATTACCTTAGGAGTTGTAACCAATAGCTTCCCTTCTCCTTTTTGCAACTTTAACCTTGTAAGCATCACAATTTTGCAACCATTAAAACCCTAATTGCACAAACTCAGGCAATCAAGCAATTCAACCTTAGCTCTGATACCAACTTGATCTGTTTTTGAATGATTAGTTTTTGCTATGCTAATATCAATTACATATTTCTAAACATATGCTTTCTGATTGCTTCTTGTGTTGAGGTTTCATTAGTTGTTTGTGTATGTAATCAGGTAAATTTCCTTAAGTTTAAAATGACATTCATGAGAAAAATAGCTTCAAAATAAATACTGAACAAAAGACATTCAAAGTACAACAAACCATCAAAGAGACTGTTTAACATAGTGTTTTGATGAAGGAGTTCACCCCTCTTGGGCTACACCTCTTTGGTCCAGCTTCCATGGCTTGGGCCTCTGTATTAGCTAAATGTGGAAAAATGCTATTTTACAAAGCTCTATGGCTCCTAATACGTGCACCAATTTACAAATTAGCCAAGGAAACCTCTTCTTGAGTTCAGTTTGGTCGAAAATTGCCTTCTCTATGGCTCATATAGTGTTTTCCTACAATTTCTCCTCTAATTATGGAATGACTCCAATTAGTGTGTTGAATATGGAGGCAGGCCCAAATTTGGGGGAACCACGAAACTTCCGCCAAACTAAATGGAGAGTTAATTAGTGTTAAGTTTAGTTTAAGTTATGGTTTAGTGGTAATCACACGGATTAGGCTAAGCATAACCTTCACTGCTGCCAGACTGGACACATGCTAACCGTTTGGAGTAATGGTATGTCAAAATTGTCATAGAGATTAAACGTTTGGGGTTACATTCATTGCGTTTACATGTCAAGACCACTAATTATCATGTAACAATAATCACATTCACATGTAGAGACCATTGCAGTGATGGTTGTTGAACTATCTGCCTGGGTAGACTATAACTGTTTGCAGTTAAGCACAAATGTGGTCACATGGGGGAGGGATGGCTTGTGAGCTAGCCCTCCTCTAACCACCCAACTCCTAACCATTGCACTTTAAATAGTAATGGATAACATACATGGTAAGAATCACAGTGGTAGCAGACGCGTGTAAGGTATGTGGACAGTATGACGTGTAGGTTTTAACCACGTACAAAAATTACCTGCATATGAATTCTAAAACATAGAAAATAAACAATGCAAGAGCATAACACATCAAACACATATACACATAGATTTTCCCTTGGATCCCAAAACTGGGACTACCAGCTTGATTTTTCATTATGTTCCTTTTAATGTTACAATACATATTTATACATGCCGAAGCATCCAATACCATGGACCGAAAAACCATTGCATCCAAAACCATGGACTGAAAAAACCATAGGTAGGTTTTCCCAACCTAATATAGGGTAGAGGAGGGCTACCCACCAACCTCAAACCCCCTGGATAGGGGGGGTTGTCACCCCCCTGTGAACCTCCTGCTGCATAATCGGCGGATCAAAGGGGGGGTGGGGGGGG